>CM074146.1:877252-1080728 GCA_037178625.1 Skeletonema tropicum | reverse complement strand
GACAGTTTTCTTTTTCTTTTCTCTGATAATATCCATTGTGTCGCCTTTCCAAAATAAAAGTGGTCGCAATAGTGGCCATATGACTTGATATCCCCAGTGCTTGCTCAATACATCGGATGGATTGTGCTAGGTAGTCATGAGAAGTGGTCATGCCTCTAGCTGGTGGTAGGTTGGTTGGTAGTTCCTCAGCAGCACCTGCATATGGTGTGTTGGACCAATCAAACTCAGGGAAGATGAAGTCAGAAACGTCGGGCATGTCAGTTCGATACCTGATGACGGCATGTTTCATCTTGATGAGATAGGCATAGATCCTCTTGATTCTATCCAAATGACCGCGTCTTGGTTGAGCTCGAAAACTAGAAAGCGTCATGATGTGAACAGCAACGTCAAAACGACCGATAGAAACTACCCATTGAGCGGAGCCAATCATGGACTGATAGATCCTCGTCTCATTTCCATCCAGGAAATCTGAATCGTCGAGTTCAGGATGATCTCCCTTCTCCAGCGGTGATGATACCTTACGCGGCGGCTTCTCCCCAAAAGAAACGCTCATATGACTCTGACATCTTCTCGATGTATTTCTTGGGAGCTTGACACAGAACACCATCTTCATCACGGAAGTAGTCACATCCAAGCAGGAATTTGAGAGGCTCGGTTCCTTTCAATTTGAACTTGTACTTCTTTTCTAGCGTTTCCGTAATCTTCATCGCGTCCCTAGATGCGATAGTCAAGTCATCCACGTAAGTCGCAATGTACTCGTAATACGAACCATCATTGGTGGGAACTGGGTACTTGGAGGTAGTTGAAGGTCTTGTGGAGCTAGCGGAAGAACCATTGCCACCTTCATCCTTGTTGTCACTGGGCCAAATAATAGAACCATCCTTGCGATGCGCTCGCATCCAAATCTCAGGCTCTGCGGGACACTGAACGAAACCCATCTCTCTCAGGACGTCAGCAAAACGTTCATACCAGCGTAAACCTGAACTCTTGAGTCCGTAGAGTGCCTTAACAATAACAAGGATATGCCCCTCAAGATTCTGGAATTCGGGACCGGCAATAACATAGACCTTCTCCTTGGTGTATGCTTCGAGATACGCATTTCCCACATCCGTCTGATAGACTTGTAGCCCATTTAGCTCTGCAAGAAAGATGACGAAACGAATCCCACGGAGAGAAAACAACACCAGAGTAGACACTTTCAACGGGTGCATCGGTGAGATGGCCTCCAGCAACAACTCGGGACTTGTATCGACCGTCATGCTTCACCGCATACACAAAATGAAGAGTGATTCTCTTGTATCCTTCAGGAGGTCTACCCTTCGATCTATGGCCATAGTCCTTGAACGTCTTGTACTGGAACAGCTGCTCCTTCTCCAATTCTTCACTCTTAAGCCACTTGTTGTTCTTGATGATCCTATCCAACTCCATAGCTTCATCGTGATTGCGGGGAACTCGATGCCCGTACATGTAGACAGGAGCTGACTTGTAGGAGAGTCGCTTTGCGGCATTGATCATACGAATTAGTTTCTTCGCATTCTTGGCAGCGTTGCGCAGTCTCAAGCTTGGCCATATTTCATCCCACTCCTCAACAAGGTTGTTGTCTCTGGCGTACTCAGCAACAATCCATCTATCCTTGATTGCAATATTGTAGACAGGTTCCAACGTCACCTCCCCAGATTCCCACTCGATCAGAATCTTGGGCTTATCACTGCGCCTACGTGGCTTCGTATGCCCCTTGATCTGCCTAAATCTCCAAGTACCATCCTCATTCTGTACTTGCTCCTCAATGAGTCCCAGCATATCGTTGTAATCAACAATCTCATCAAACTTTGCATCCCCAACACGGCATTTGAATTTGATCAGCTCAGGGTTGCTATCTCGTTGCCCCTCGAAATCCTCAAGAATACCGACTATTTCAGCTCTGAAAACGTTGCCCATCGTCGCGAGTTTTCAAAAGGACAGTCCTCCCCACAAGTTCATCAGATTTCAGCTGGTTCAAGTTGGATGGCTTAGCTGATGGTTGGTTCTGATTGGGTTTCCCAGCGGTTGCTCCCCCATCTTCATCACTCTTCTTGCGATTACGGCTGCGGCTACGGCTGCGTGGAGTAGTATTGGAAGAAGTAGAGGTTGCTTCCTTGTCGGTGGACTGGACTCGCCTTCTTGGACTACGACGAAGTGGTGTTCCATCACGATTTGTGGCAGTTGTTGGAACTTCTGGACGAACTGTTGCTGGCTCAGTTGCATCCTCGGGAGAAGGCACAAACTCCTCAATAGTTGGGAAGGCATCATGCCATTGCTGATGAGTATCTCGCTGATCTGGATTGTCATGAGGTGGGATAGGTGATTTCTTGATATCATTCTCGTTCTCCGCTCGAATGCTCGACCGATAAAGGATGGAATGGGTCTCGGGGTTGTATACCATGAACGTCATACTGTGACCAACGGTCTCAGAGTATCCCAAGAAATGGCAAAGGATCTCGTTAGATTCCGAAGGAAAACCAGTTCCCATGTCTCTGTAGTTCTTGATATACACCACCTGCCAGAAACGAAAGCAAAGAAGCATGCTAATGTCAGGCGTTTGCCCAGTCAAGGCTTCATGAGGAGTCCTCCAACCCAAGTTTTCCCTCGCCGTGCGATTGTGGATGAACATAGCATACTTGATGATGAAAAAGATGGATTCTGGAGGAGCGCCGGAGGTATTCAGGACCCAATTGCAATACTTCTTAAGTTCTTGGATGTACCGCTCTGCAATATTTTGATTTTGATGATGCGGTTCGGACTGCCAGTCTTTAATCTGGAAGGCACGAAGAAGTTCCCTGACCCTTGCACTAATTTCAGCCTTAGCCCTGTCAGAGATGAGCAGATCCATTGCTCCACGGTACCGAATTTCATCCTCAAGGCTCCCAGCAAATTGACCATCCGTAAGCATCCCATGAGCAGACATGTAGTAGCTACGTCGACCTATATAGAATTGACAGCAGCGATACCCTCCCCATGCTTCAATATCAAAGAAGACCGTGTCTGTACCGACAGCCTCGTGGCGGCGAAAGATGTTGCAAGCAGGAAAATGAGCCTTGCGCATGTCATAAAGACGACTAGCTTGCGGGATGGAATTATACCACTGGGTAGTAGACCGCATTGTGTGCACAACAACCTCACGGGGTGCATTGAGGAAGAATGGACGAAGAGCATCATAATCACGAGCGTGCGCACGAGTCTCATGTACACCAACCACCTGCCCAGTAAGAAGCTCCCCATATTTCTCGACATCACGTAGGAGGCCAGGAATCATAGATGGAAATCCAAAATGTTCGTTGACGTTGACTGAGGGAATAATATCTTCCTCGACGGAGATGAGATCAGAGGCAGATGGAGCTTCATAGAAGGGGAATGGAGGTTCTGGATCGGAGTGATGGGAGGATGCGGTGACATTCGCATCGCGGTGAAGAAACTCGCCAACAGCATTGAAGTTCTCAGCGTTGGGAAGAGGCTCGTTAGGTTGACGCTCATACCAAGTAGGATCGTCAGAGATGACAGAGTCGTGAACTGTAGGTCTCCAAGCCGTGTCAGTCATGACAACTTGTGGCAAATGCTCGAGTTCATCGTTGGTGAATGGACGGACGTTGAGATAGGCAAGGCCATCTTGAATATCCAAAGGAATGCGGTAACCGTCCTCAGTCTCAATGCACTGTCCACCACCAAAAGCAATAGATCTATCATCGACTGTATTCCCATAAGCTTCAAGTTGGATGCTCGAGTGAATACTGCGTCCTCTCCCCAATAGAGCGTACCGATGGAAGACCGCAATAACAGGACCTCGCTGAGTCAAAACAACACCACCGCAAGTGCCAATCGGCGTCTTAGCCAAGGTATGGTTGTCGAGGCCGGAAAGATCAACGTGGAGATTGGGAATCACGTTGATAACGCGAAGACTATCACCTTGGACACCTCCATTAGCGCCTCTGTCCGCAAGATCACCCTTCCTAGTGCGATGCTTACTCCTTGACACACGGTAAGTGGCATTGTCATCACCTGCATCTGGCTCACGGAAGTCATCATCAGTGGACGTGTCATCAGAGAGGGCCTCAGAACTATCTTCATCATGAGAAACCTCAGTGGAATGAACATGGTAGCGAATAGCCTCCCCATCTGCAGACATCTCGGAGGAGCGTTGTGAGTGGTGTGAATGCGAACCGCTGGTAGATCCAAAATTCAGCGGACCAAATGGAATGCCGGTGAAGCCAGAAGAAAGATTACCCATAGTGGTTGGGTGATTATCCACTGAATTGCTGCCCAAACTAAGGTTATCCCCATCCAAACTAAGGTTATCCCCACCATCGATCGTACCAAGGAATCTGGAGTTGTCTTTGAGCGAATGCCGAGAACCAGATGCCTTCGAAATTGTTCCTTCACGATCAGGATCTGTCATCACACTGCTACCGCCATAGGCCCTATCTCGCAATATGTCTGCTTCAGCCTCCGCGGAAAGAACCTCTGCATGTGCCTTGCGCTCTTCGAGTTCAAGTAGCCTGAACTTGACAGCGTGTTCGCATGCAAGGCTGTTCGAAAATGATTGGAATGGGGGGTTGGCATCGCAATAGTTGCAGAATTCAATGTAACCATGACTTTGAATATCCACCAATCCAGAATTGAGTGGTCCATGCTCGATTTGCAATTCATTGACATACGATAAGCTATGGATCATCCGTTTCTTCCAGAAGTAGCTGATGGCACTGGCATCACCACCATAATTCCCATCATCGTCATCTTGATATGAGTCGTTCCGATTCTTAACAGAATTAATTTCGTCCAGATTCTCAATGAAAGCGACGTAATCGTACCAACTCTTGATACCTTCGCTTAAGAAGACGCTGAGAATGTAAGTGTGGCGTTGAAACCACTCATTCTTGAGGTGAATAAATCTCTTCCGTAGGATCTCCTTGTTCGGTGAATAAGACGACATCGTTGTATCTAATTCGACGACAGGTAGGACGGGGGATGATGATGATGAGACTGCAACTAGGTTTTGAACTGTCAACAAGAGCAGCAATAACACTACGTTAGTGATTAGAGCCCTCATAGTTGATCGGCCCTCGGGGCCCCGGGTCGAAACAAGCACAGTGAAGTGTCGATAACGGGGCCAGGAGGTGCCCAACCCCTTATGGTCACAAATTCTCCATTTTTTTCCAAACTTTTTTCTACAGGGATCTTGGTAGGAATCAGTATAGTAGCTGTTTAGTGAGAAAGTTTACCTGGTGGACACGTAGAGGCTCTGTAGACCATACCGCTGTAGGATTTGTACTTGTTCCTACGTAGAAAGCAAGAAGTACCTGGCTTAAACGCGCTTTTTACAGAAATTGATTGGCTATATCTGTCGAGGATACCATCATTTGCAGAAAGAAATACAGGTACATTGTCATTATAGGTGACATGTTTCTTCATCACGAGAAATATTCTCCCTTTGTTGTATCCTTTATTGATTGTCGTTAATTTGTCATGTTGCCGCGATTGATAATAAATTTGTCTTGAAGACAAATTTATTTTCCATGCAAGTTGTGAATATCGCATTGTATCGTCCACTAGGCAAAATAATTGCGTGGCAATTGGTATTCTTTCTTCGTTTCTTTCCATTTTTTGTTTGGGCTGGTTATGATTTCGGTGATGCGGTTCGTCAGGTCCTCTCTATTCTTTATTAAAGTACCACTCACTGCCTTTTGGTAAGTCGTTTTCGTCATTTTGTCGAGCTTTCTCTTGTTGTATCTTGTCTTGGTTTCTTCTGCCTTGCCGTCAAGGTACTTGACCCATTTGTCCCGCTTCTTGAAGAGTTTGCAGAGTTGGCCATCTTGGTTCGTCTTGCAATTGTGTAACCGTTCTACAGACACGCTCGGCCCTGTCCAATAAATGGCACTATCCGTCGGGTGCATAACATTTTTGGAACCAAGTGTTTTGCCCCTGCTGGTAGCAACGTATCCTGTCCCAAGGCACTGGCTTCTCTCCCAGAGCTCATCTGACGGATCTATCACCATGCGATTCCATCGATCGTCCTTGCCGAACCCGGCCTCCATGCCCTGGCAGCGGTGTATTGTGATTGCGAATGCAATTTGCAGGGGCATGAACGTGGCAGTACAGCATCCCTTGTTGCAGATGTGAGTGTAGGGTGGTATTGGCACGTGCTGAGTGGAGTGGTGGAGTGGAGTGATTGCAAATTTGTGTAAAGAGGGATGATTGATCAGTGCCATGCTATATTTCGAATTCAAGAATACATTTCTACATTCACTCACCGTTGGATTCTTTTTGTCCCAGGGTTCAATGCCTTGCCGCGGTTTGAAGTATGGGAAATCAACGACTATATACTTTGGGAGGGATTCAACACCATTTGTGTTTGGTCCTACGGAGTGCTGCTCGTCATAAACGATGTCAATCACCTTCCCAATCGCTCCAACGTACAGGCCAGAGTTCGGATCAATGTTCGCTGTCTCCAGGCACACGTGCACACCAACGGAAACGTCTAAAGTGTACAACATCTTTTTGCCGAAGAAATGCAACTGGTACACAGTGGGATTGCCAACCATGTTGCTCTTGAATTGGCATCTGAGCCGTGCTACCGGTACTGACAGCCGTTTCTGACGAGAAATATTCTCCCTTTGTTGTATCCTTTATTGATTGTCGTTAATTTGTCATAATGCTCGATTGAAAATAAATTTGTCTTGAAGACAAATTTATTTTCCATGCAAGTTGTGAATATTGCATTGTATCGTCCACTAGGCAAAATAATCGCGTGGCAATTGGTATTCTTTCTTCGCTTCTTTCCATTTTTTGTTTGGGTTGGTTATGATTTCGGTGATGCGGTTTGTCAGGTCCTCTCTATTCTTTATTAAAGTACCACTCACTGCCTTTTGGTAAGTCGTTTTCGTCATTTTGTCGAGCTTTCTCTTGTTGTATCTTGTCTTGGTTTCTTCTGCCTTGCCGTCAAGGTACTTGACCCATTTGTCCCGCTTCTTGAAGAGTTTGCAGAGTTGGCCATCTTGGTTCGTCTTGCAATTGTGTAACCGTTCTACAGACACGCTCGGCCCTGTCCAATAAATCGCACTATCCGTCGGGTGCATAACATTTTTGGAACCAAGTGTTTTGCCCCTGCTGGTAGCAACGTATCCTGTCCCAAGGCACTGGCTTCTCTCCCAGAGCTCATCTGACGGATCTATCACCATGCGATTCCATCGATCGTCCTTGCCGAACCCGGCCTCCATGCCCTGGCAGCGGTGTATTGTGATTGCGAATGCAATTTGCAGGGGCATGAACGTGGCAGTACAGCATCCTTTGTTGCAGATGTGAGTGTAGGGTGGTATTGGCACGTGCTGAGTGGAGTGGTGGAGTGGAGTGATTACAAATTTGTGTAAAGAGGGATGATTGATCAGTGCCATGCTATATTTCGAATTCAAGAATACATTTCTACATTCACTCACCGTTGGATTCCCTTTTCCGACAGCTCTCCCAACATAGATCCAATAGTTCCAGACGCTTTTGTGTTCTGTGGAATTTCTCCAACTCCAACTGGCCGAGCTGCATTGCCATTATTGCTACGAAATACACCAGCATCGTCTGCTTCCAAGGGGGCGTTATCAACATTACCAACACCCATATTGGTGCCATCATTATCACGTTCTCCTGACAGTCTAGCAACCGAAGTAGCATTACGACACGGATAATCCTTCACGGTAGAACCAGAAGACTCATGAAACAGGCGGTCGAGACAGCTGCGCGGAAGTCTACTGGTAGACGGAGAATCATATAAATGATCGCGAATGGTTTGGCGGCCCACAAGACTGCGATCTTCTGAGCAGCGGCGATATGCGCGAACAGTAGCAGGTTGTTCCCCAGCATGATACAGCAACGCCGGAAGATTAGTTGGGTCAACTGCTGACTCCTCATCAGAAGGAGTAGACGCTGGTATGTCCGTTTCAGACGGATGATGAGTATTCACTGGAGTTGCGGCACTACCATTGCTCTCTTTAGGGCACTGCTGTTCGATGTCATAATTTTTTGATGATTGCTTTAACTTTAACAAAGAACTCGCCTGCTCGACAACGTCATAATCATTATTATTATCGCATGATCTCCATGATTTGCATGATGCATCAAATGCTTCTGCCTGCTCAAAGTTAGTGCATCTAACATGAGCGGGAGAGATGCAATCGCCTTGCTTTGTCTGCAGAAGAGGTATATCATGCTCGTTCTTGTTGTTGTCGACAACATCTTTTTTGTTGCCCGCTGTCACACCGCCATTGCTGAAGTAAATGAAAATAGGGATAAGTAAGGATAAGTGATTAGTTTTTGACATGACGACATTCATATGGGAGAAACAATACCAGTTCAAGTTTAAAATAAATTTGCATACATCACAATTTTATTTTTGGCATGAACTCTATGGAAGGTTAATACCACACAGCAAAAAGCGACTTAAATGTAGATGAATGAGCGATCCTTCCTATGTTCGTACGATCACTCTACGTAATGTTTTACGCAGTGTTAAGCGTTTCGCTTATACATGAAATTCTGAATCACATAAGACGCTTCTTCCAATTTCAGCTCATCTTAACAATACACTTTCGGACTTACCCATTAGACAATACGCTGGAACACTCTGGAGCAGCCAACGACTGCAAGTTATGACTGTTATTTACACAACGGCCATAATTCATTATTCCAGCTTTGCTTTCTGCATCCGATTTGTAGAACTGAGCCGAGCTTGAACCGTTACAGGTAACGTTGCGATTGGAAATGACATTGTAAGCGATAGATAATTGTTCCTGTCTGGTGCGATATAGATCCATTACGCATCCTAGCTCAGACAATACATGTTTTAGTTCACGCATATTGCAAGAGGAAAGAACAAGCCTCAGAAGAGTATGTGGATCAGTAGAGTGTTCGAAGCATGGATTGCGCGATGATTGTAATTCTACTATTTCGCGGAAGATATGATCGCCTACACGCACTTTCGGCCATTGGACTTTGTAAATTATTTGACGAATAGACAGAAATGAGCATCTAACACCCTTCCGAGCGCTCTTGCTGTTCACGTCGGAAGAGGATGGTTGCTGTTGCTGCGCTTTCTCTCTTGAAGTGTGCATATTTTATACGGTCAATTTTGTTCGTGGTTTGGTTATGCCGGTCCGTAATGGTCACATATTTAAGATATTGATTTGCGTGCGAGGAATGTCATACGCAAGCCACTCATTATTATTTATGCACTCTTCTAATTGCATGTGGTGTTCCGTAGCATGATAGTCGATGAGTGGCTGCGCGGAAAAGTCACGGATGGCGACATGTTCTTCCTGCCAGCAGAGAAGCTGACACGTTGAAGTTAGGAGAGGAACAAGTGACGTCATATATTTGAGAATATGTAAAACGCGATCGGTATAAAGTACTGTCAAACGCGATCGGTAAATTATTTCGTCAAAAAGCCAACTCGGTTTTTGCATGATCGATGATCGCGATCGTGCAGAAAAAGAGAAAAAGATGCCACCACAATGGCCTACAATGGCACCCCTAGTATGGCCGCCTATCTCAGTCCATGAGTATATTTCATAAGGTATCGATGGCCCATCCCTTAAACGACATTATGGCGATTTTTTCGCAGCAGTGTGGCGTTTCGGCTGCTGTAGGGGTGGAGATAATATCATTGCAATCCACTTCATTGAGATTTGAAATGAAAACAACCACCTTCCCTGCACCCATCGAAGATGATAAACATCTATAGGCACTACCCCTCCGCTACCCATCGCCGATGATAATATGAAGTGAGATTCTGGTTGCTCGGAATGACCATTAAAGCCCCCCCACACCTCCAAAATACCAAGGACACAAGATGTGCACAAAATTGCATAAATAATTTGACACTCTAACACAACAATAAGCCTGTAGACGGCGGATCGAGCGGCTCTAAAGACCGCAACTCATCAACATTATTATATATAAGAAGTGTCGGCTATTTATTGTCCATAATATTGCAATAGGCTGGATAAAAATAGCAACATCATAGACAGAAATGACATTTATGTAGCATGTATTAGTCATTTATTTATGCGGTGTAGACAGTTGTAATAATAAAACCCTGCGGCTGAATAGTTGCAAAGGGTGTTGTCTGCGATATAGTTCACTGGATATTACTATTGGTAGGGTTTGTGCAACGTGGTGGCTATGAGAGTAGCGGCTATGATGTTAGATACTGACTGTCGAACGAAAAAACATGCATGCATGCAGTTGTGCTCGGAAAGCGCGCTGCACTTTTTTGTTAGCTGCTATCAAAATCTTATGCATCTACGATGCAATTTTGCTTGGAACGGCTCTAAGTAAGTAAGTGAGTATGTACTATAAAACGTTTCTGTTATAAGAATGTTATTAAACAAGCATTGCAGAGCAACTTTATAGACGGATACATTGCAAAAAAAAATCCAACACGAAATCCACAGAATAATTTTGTCATCATGACGACACATTTATGTTACAACAACAAGCATTGCAGAGCAAATTACTGAACTAGAGATACCTAGACTGCACTCCTCTTATTACCTAAAATGGGCAAGTTCAGATCCAGCTTGCCCAGTAAACAGCTCCTGAATACCATCCTAAACTAATCACTTATTTATAGAACTAAAAAAAAAAAAAATTTATAGACGGGTACATTGCACAAAAAAAAAACAGGCCCCGAGGGCCCGCGCCGCACTACACACCATACACAACATGCAGTCACAAATCGCCGCGCGCACCATTTCATAAGTTACAGTTGAGGATCGTTCCTCTAGGGTGGATTCACGTCCGCGACAGGTCTGTGGCCGGTTTAATGGCTCACTCGTGAAGCTCTATCTACTCATATAGTTGACTAGATGGGTAGATCTTTTTCCAAACTCCCGGTCGTCCGGGTTGGCGACGACAATAACAGACGAGTAGAAAGGAACAGCGTTGCTCTCTTTACTTACTCGATGAAGTACCGGTGCTCAGTAAATCAGCCAAATTGGTTGAAAGACAGAACAAACGATACCTGTTAATCTCTTAATCACTGTAGATGATACAGGACAAGAGAGTTGCGTAGTAATAGCAGGTTGTGTTCTTCTACGGAGAAGACAGCACGTTGTCGACAAACGACGTCTTTATGTTTATTTTTGTTTCCTTTATTGTGAGAAGAACGATGGAATCGCTCCTAACGCAATCTCTATCTACATAGACCGTATGTTACCCCTAACATACCATAACTGTAAGAATCCGTAAATACACGAAATATCATTTCCTGTGTCACGCTCCAAATATCATTTTCGCCATAGCGTAACAGGCATAATGGCATAGATAGTAGTACTACATAGAAGTAACAAGTTGACGGAAGCTACGATCGACATGGTGCTTCTCATCAGATTTTTGTTTCAGGGTTAGTGATAATTAGCGATCTAAAATGCTAAGGCGAATCCACCGTGGCATCTGCAGCTACCTCTTCTTCTCCCTGTGCCTCCTCGAAGCCATTCTGCATTGCAGGGTATTCTAATCTCCTCTTCCCGATGAACGGATCATCTGAAGCGCAGTCAGTCTCATATTATGACTTTCACTCCATTCTGAACCTGAAAAGTCCCTTGCCCTTGCTGCATCCCTCTCCGTCTCCCTCTCCGAACTTGCAGTAGTACTCGTATCTTCCATTTCAGCTGCATGGGTAGTCACGATTTCGTTGGGAGGACTATGAGGGATAGATTGCACAAGAGAATCTTGCATTTGTTGCACTATCCCGCGGAGCGTGGCAATCTCGTCGTTTTGTCTTGCCACTGCCTGATCCCTCTGAAGCATGAGCTCCTCCTGCTGAGAGCGTAGAATACCAAGCTCCACCTGTTGAGACTCAATCTGCGTCTGTTGATTATCGATATCCTCCTCATGAGAAGCAATCTGCGCCTTCTGTTGTTCAAGTTCCTCTTTCACTTTGGTTACTTCCTCCGATTCAGATGCATGTTTTGTAAATTTCTTGCTGATTGCGTCCAAAGCAGCGAAGATGCGTTCGTCAATTTCCATTACAAACAGGACAACTACTGAATTAACAATCATTGCCGTATTGCTTGTAGCTATAACACTGTTGTAAACTGTACTAACCTGATCGAGAAAAAATATAGACAAGCAAACATATGTCATATTAGTTGCATCGCGGTAAGGGATAGATAAAAGCATTGCAACAACGACTTACATACAAGGCGAACAGTGTAATCGAACACAAGCTCGTCCCTCCAACAAAATATCGAAACCTTGTCCAGCTCCAGCAGGAAGAGCGCTCAACTTTGGATGAATAGTATATCAACTTGAATCCGTTTATAATGTCTTTTGCAAGAAAGGCAATCATTAAGACAACGAAAATAAACCAACCAGCCTTAGTCAAATCGGCTGTGTCTCTGCACTCTTCTGAGTCACGAGGGCATTTCCAGGTGAATTCTATGTCGATCTTGTCATCTTGCAAGTTGGCTTCCGACGCATTGACGAAGAAGACGAGTATGAAAATCTGTATGCCAAGAGTGACAAAAGCTCCCACCCAACCAAGAGGCTTGTCTGTAACAATGTAAGAATATACTGAATCTTTCCCAATTCTACCCAAAGCCAAAGCGAATGAGTCATCTTCGTCAGGCTTCCTTCCCACTTCATCGACAACAACAACAAGACTGAAGAGATAGCAACAGAGGAAGACCATACAGCTAAATACAACAAAGGCAGCAAAGAGCACAAGAGCATATGTCCAATAGCTCTCCAGGCCCATTTTAGCTTTGACAAATGTTTCTTCGTGGGGATAGCAGTCGTCATTTGCATTACCTGGTGGTGGTACCAATGAAATTTGATGAGAGGTTGGGGCAGATGATGCGAATCGAGCAACATCAATATAAGTACTCACAGCACATTGTACAATTTGCGCATTCAAAGGCCTTTACAAAGGCAGATGGCACGCCGCAGTCTGCGACGAAAGTTGAGTTTTTGTATTTAGCCTCGTTCAATCTTGGTATTGTAGAAATATTAGTGATCCTGTTGCTTTGGAGTTGAAGCAGTTCAAGCTTTTTCAACTGTCCCAACCCTTCCGGAGCCGTTCCGGTGAAAGCATTGTAACTGAGACGCAGATAATTGAGGTTAGAAAGTAGACTAATATTTGTTGGAATCGATCCCTGTCAGTTGAGTGCAAAACGAACGATGTGTTTGAGAAGAGTTGGCACTGTTTAGAAAGTCAATAATATATTACAACCACACATCAATATCATCACCTTGATGTCATTGTCACTCAAGTCCAACACTTCGAGTGCAGTCAGATTGCCAATGTTCTCACTCAATCTACCCGACAAGCCATTGTTCCTCAGATTCAGCTTTGTCACACGATCATTTTCACACGCAACTCCCTTCCACTCACAGCAGCTCGTATACTCATCCAACCAATTGGTGCTATCCGTCCACTCTCCACCCTTGGCCGAATCATAAAAATCACTCAAGGCATTCCGTTCGATTGGGCACAATGTGGTGTCATTTGCTAGATCGAACACTTCAACACTACGCAACAAGCAAAGGCTGAGTGGGGCAGCTTCAGACGAATTGGAGAAGAGATTACCTTCCAAGAGGATTGAAGCACCCTGAAGCTGACCAATCTCAGATGGTATCCTTCCACTCAGGTTGTTATTTAACAGATCGAGGCGTTTCAAGACACCTGCGAATATATGACAGCAAAGGTAATAAGAGAAGTATTAGCACAACTTATTCATCGCAAAGCTACAAGATGTAATAAACACTATACTCACCGTCGAGTAGTCCAAGCTCAGCAGGAATTGTGCTGCTTAGAAGGTTGTTGGACACATTGAATATTTCCAGCACTGCTATATTTCCAATGGAGGGTGGGATAGTGCCTTTGAGCTTGTTACCATCTAGCTTCAATACCTTGAGAGATTGGAATCGTGCTAGATCTTCTGGAATTGATCCCGTAAAGCCAATTGTTTGGTTGGACAAGTCAAGCTCCTGGAGACTCACAAAGGATTCTGCGAAATCAGGCAGCTGTCCGGAGAGAGCGTTGGATGATACGTCGAATTGTCGTAGCTGTGGAAGATTGTCCAGTGACTCTGGAAGACTTCCAGCGAGAGAGTTGTGTGACATGTTGAAGTAACGCAGCTGAGGAAGATTGTTCAGTGACACTGGAAGACTTCCAGTGAGAGCGTTGGATGACATGTCAAATTGAAGTAGCTTCGAGAGGTCATTCATTGAGTCTGGAAAATTGCCGTAGATTTGATTGTCTTGTGCAAATAATTGCTTGATGTTTATCGGAATATTATTCAGACGGTCAGTCGCATTGATTTGAATGGTATTGTTGCTAACGTCGTAAAAAAGCAGTGTCTGATAGGATCTCCTGTACTTGTCAAATCGACGCATAGACGTGAAGTTGTTGTTGCTCAAGTCGGAGTGTGTTATTGATGGTGCGACGAGTGCATCTATCCCTCCACTGAGCTGGTTTCCTGAGATGTCAAAGTGTGTAAGTAAAGCAAGATTGTAGAGTGGGCGATAGTCAATTGTACCGGTGAGCTTGTTGCCGGCCAGATCAATTGTCTCGAGCTTGTATAGATTTGCCAAACCATACTTGGTGTATTTCCACTCACTTAAAAGGGCAGGATCGCCCCAATAGTAGGTATAGTTACGTGTGTATACAGGAAACTGGCCTGCAAGGTTGTTGTCCCTCAAGTCAATATGAGTGATACGTCTGTCATCGTTGCAAGATATTCCATACCACTGGCAATGATCTACTGTCTCATTCATCCAACCATCATTCTTTGTCCAGTTCCATCCATCTGTTTTGTTGTACATGGCCTCCACACTTGCCCTCTCCCAATTAACAGGAGAGGCACCCCAATACTCCATTTGAAGACAAGAATTTGTGAACTCTTTGCTGATATTAATTGCCTTTGGCTTCAACGCATGTTCAAATTCATTCTGAGCATAGTTGGAGAAATCACAGTAACATGTCGGACTGTTTCGATACAAGAAAGATGACAAAGTATACAAGTAATCTCCACAGCAATATTCAGCTGCATAATCGCATGCTTCTCCCACTTCTGAATCTTCGCAAAGACGTGACCAAAAGTCGCATTTGCACTCATTGTACAACCCAACAGTGTATTTGCGCCCCCATCCATTAGTAGTAGTGGCAATTTTGACATCATGATCTCCACAGGAACAAGACTCTGCTTCTTTGCAAAATGGTGACATGACACCATCCTTGATCCCCACGATGTCGAAGTAGTCTTTACACGTCGACCTGTAATTCTCACACTAAAATTTATTGGAAATTGACAAAAATTGAATTAGTCACAAAATGAATTCAATTTAACAACAAATCAAAGAATATCTGACTTACAGTACGAAACCCTCCCTGGCAATGGCAGCAATGCACAGTTGCTGGTCCCATATCTCCTGCATAATCGTCAGCGGAGGCACATTTGCCAACATTTTCTTCATACAAATCACACCCCCTACCCCATTTATCCTTCCAATTTGGTGTGTCCAAACAGAACTCCGTCGGACTAGATGACATTGTTGGAGAATTTGTGATTGTTGGAGAGGATGAAGGTGTAGCTGACTTCGTTGGGGAGTTTGATGGATAGGGAGAGTTGGTGGGAGGAAGAGAAACAATGCCACCTCCACAGACACAGCAATTCTCAGTTGCTGGCCCCATATCTCCTGCATACATGTCAGCAAAGGCACATTCGTCATATTCTTCATAATAATCACACCCAATACCATCCACATCCTTCCAGTTGGGCGTGTCAAAACATGTCGCTGACCTTAATTTGTCAAATTTCATACGACGATTGCTAGCAGCAGCCGGTGAGAAGATGAGGGGCGGAGGCGGCGCAACAATCGGCGCGGGCGTTGGCAATGGACTTTGAATTATTTCGGGCGATTCAACATTATCATTATTTGATCGATGACGAAGAGATCTTGATCCAAACGGCGGCAAGGCTGGAGGAGCTCCGCCCTCCCCCAATCCACCACTTTGATGAATTAATGAGAGTGATAAAATCAACGTCGTGATGGATCCAAATGCGACAATCATTGAAATAAATCCACCGCTTGACCGATTGCTCTTCTTACTCTTAAGCTTGGTCAATTTTTCCTCCTTTGCGGCGGCGGCGGCTACATCTTTCAGCTGCTGATCGGACGCCGCATAATCAGATGATTCATCTGCACGTCCCGCCTCTCCCTCATTTATTGAACGAACAAAAAGCTCTGTCACAAGGTCATCCGTCGAAAAAGCGGCCAATTGATCATTTTTGAGCGACACGTGTTCCTTCAACATTTCTTGGGCGATTTGAAGACGACGCCGCTCCGACAATTCGGCGGCGGAAGGGAGCGTAGTGATGTCCATGATAGAAAAATACGAGTAATTGAGGTAAAGACGGTGATGCAAATATTATGACGGGGATGGTATGGTAGATAAGTAGGAAGCTTTAGCTTCCACCTTCCACCTTCCGCTGGCTGTTGATTGCAGGTTGATCGATCAAAGCAAGATCATGATTTAAAAGAACTAGGTCGTGGAATGACTTAGTGGTACTCCGTTCTGTCTTTGACACCAATCACAAATCACGACAGTACTTAACACCTAATAATAAGTGTCGTTACGACGTTTAGCTCCTATGATTGGACACGATCAATCCGTCCCCTCAAGTTCAAGCCCGCGTAGCGCGATTCAAGATTCAAGCTATTGTAAAAGCTGCATACAGCTTAGCTATGAGTACAAGCTACTTCTTGGCCAAGCCGGCTCCCATCTGCGCGAATCACTCATATCTGCAATGTTATAATCCATCGTCGCTACAATAATGCATAATGCCCCGTCTTCCATCACCATCAATCAGCATCAACTGTTCCTCTCCCTCTGCACTTCAAATCGACCGTGCAGCATTCTCTGCCAACGTAATCCTCCTATTTGGATACACCTTTGGATTGTGGTTCCAAATATATGAATTCACCAACCGTGCTAGAGAGAAAATTGCAATAACTGTCTACTTCTTGGGATTTGTACTCATCGTTATCTCCGGCATCATCGAGTTTACAATAGATATCTGCAGTGTTCGGACAGTTGGTCATGGAAGATATCATAGCGGTAGTCCGAAATGGAATCGTATCATTTCAGTGCTCTTCATCGTAATGGGGATCTTAGATATTGTGGGCTTTTCACTTTGGATAAAGAGAGAATTTGAATCTGAGAAAAAAGTGTTGCTATGTTCAGCCTATTTGCTTTTAGTTATGGCTGTGTTAAGTTTGTTTTTTCAGATGAAAGAAGAGTATAGTAAGGGTGAGGGTGAGGGCACTGACTTCATTGATTTCATTCCCAACGGTCTCGCATTCACGATGGATTTGACATCGAATGGTTTCGTATTCATTGGAGCTGTGTGGTATGTTGTGTTTCTACATTTGGAGGTTTCTGCTTCTCCTGAAAAGGATTTTGGAGACATTCCAAACAAGATGGAATTGGACATGATGATTTTATTTTTCGTCTCAGCAATGTTGTATGTTATTGCCGACTGGATTCGGTTTAAATTCAGTGATGATGATGATGATGCTGGGGCCAATCAGTCCCAATCCCAATCTACATTATGAACAACGCCTGTACAGCTATTGACAAGTGCGAAAAGTGTGAGAGTGGCCAATAAAAGCGTACATGTGAGCATCCAATGAGTCAATGTGAGGTAGAAGCAGAAGCAGAACGATCCTGCCTTCTTGTTTCTCGCTCTCGAAAGGTAGAAGGGAGAGGGATAGAAAAGTAGATTGCCCCTATATATGCTTTCTATCTTTGTCTTTGGCTGCATAATAATAATGACAATGATGATAGTGATAGGCTAATAAGTAGGATAGCGATATTGTACTTATTGTCCCTGCTACTGGCGGGAACCAAATGGTACCGTCGCCGCGGTACCATTTAGCAATTTTCACGCACAAAACACTAACTATTAGCTAACAACATGAAAAGAGTCATAAAATGGCCATCATACTCGACAAAAATACATAAAGTAAGCTCATCATAACATCCCAAACATTATATATACATTATTTGTTGCATAAGAAACTATAATTCGTCGATATAGAGCACCTATCGACAAATTTGAACTCAATAACTGCGATTTCAATCTAGAATGACGCATGCCTACTACCTACCTGCCTACCGTATACTCTAATATGCTACTGCTGCTGTGCGAGCATACTACATATAACGTTGACCAGTGGTTCTATCGAAAGCTTTTAGTCTCTACTATCATATTATGCTCGGGGGTTGGGTTGGGGGGGCGACATGGAGGCCAGAACCACCGCATAAGGGTTTAGAATCATGTTTGTTGTGTTTTGTTATTAGTGTTTTGTGTGGGATTTAGCCACGGTACCATTTTTGTCGAGGTACGATTTAGTTCCCGCCAGTAGCCTGCACCTGCAAAAATTACTTGACATTCTGTATGCTAAGGCTAAGGTTTTGGTGAGGTGGCTGAGATCCTAGCTTAGATTAACACTACACCTTACACAGATACATACACTACATCACTTATTCATACTAATACTACTGATCTCTCTCGTCCAAGGTCCAAGTAGTAGTAATTGGCGGGCTGATCTTAAATGGCAGTCCCTTTCATAATGGGAGTATTTTGTACATGGTCCTTTCTCATAAAGTATCGCTGTGACATAGGCTAGGATGTTTCTCTTTATCAGAAGTCACTTCTTCAAAGCCTCGGGAGGTGGATTTCTTACTCGCAAGAAAGAGTGAATTCAAAAGGCAACGGCAAACGGCACGCAAACGGACATTCTACAGGATACTTAAAATTCGAACAGCCTTTTGAGTAATAAATAGACCATGACCATGCTACCGGTGGCCGCCTAACCACCATGCCCTCTCTCATCCGCATTGAATTTAACCACAATAATCAGCGATAGCACCGCTGCATGCGAAGATGAAGAAGAACTGATTTGGGACGAAAGGGTTGTCCATTATTGAGAGGAAAGATGAGTCATCAGTAGTGGGTGTTAAAGTTTTGGCGTCTCAACCGATGCGTCGAATAAAACCAACTGCACGTGACTCTTCGTACCGACCTGCAATGGACACTCTGATGTAATTCTGTGCCGCTGCACGCGAAGAATTTGGGCGGATCGGAAAAAGGTAACAGTTCATTTTTGAAACATGAACACACATTTCTCCACACAATTCAAGTTTATGATGATGATGAAGTACTCACGAATGACAACACATGCTTTAGCGTCTTCGTCATATATCATCGATTACATCAAGAACATGACCCCTTCAGCTGCATTTGTGTCGATGATCCTTCGAAAAAAGTTATTGCTCCAGTTTGAAATGAATGTACGTCTGCCTCAGTCTGGTGACGTTTTGTAGAGAGAGGAAGAGACCTCCCTTTCAAAAGGGTCGGCGATAATCTGCCGCCGTCTCAAGTGCAATGGTAGAAACCACTAGAGTCGGACACTTGTAATCGGACTAATCTGACATGACATATCAGCTGCTGCAATTGGGTCGTACCATCAAGAGATGAAACAACACTGCTGGAAAACGGATGCAATTCCGCTCTGTTATGGTCTTGCTCATCCACGTCGTAGTCTTCTCTGGGTACGACATCTGTCAAACGTCTCCGAAGGTTGCAGCCTGTTCGACGAAATAGACGAAGGGTTCTCCCTGCACACTGCACATGTCAGAATTCACGCACGTCAGTGACTGCGCTGGTGTGATGTTATGCACACACTTGCTTCGCCTATGCACAAAATAGATGTAATCAATTGTTAGTACAACGATTATCATGAAAAATTGCTTCTCCTATCGCACTTAAATCTTAGGCTATCCATTGCCATTGCACTCTTTAGACGTAACAGATCTCCAGTAAGACCTCTTCTTCCCATTGCTTCCATCGGCGATGGCAATCTATCTCATCCGACAACGGAGAGAAACATTACGATGCAATCTTCTCTCTTCCAATAACTGTTGATAGGAATAACAGATAGAACATTACAAAGCAATCTTCACAATCTATTTTATGCACAATGCTTACAGTATAGACACACTATGAAATACCGGCTCTCAATGCATTCAACCTGACAAACTAATGACACTTCGAATATGCGGTACATGACACAGAGAGATTTTCCGCATTTGCCAACAGAGACATTCATAGCAGCGGAATATATGGCATAGAAATAATGACTGCATCATAAAAGCAATCATGATTTCAACAAGGATATAATTCGTCGCGGTCGAGGCATCGTCATCCGATAAAGAGTGTTTTAAGCAGTAATTATGCATTCAATCGGGAGCAACATGATTGTGATTGACGTGATATTGTTACTGTCTTCATTGTTGTCCGTTTACATCTGTAGAGTACATTTGTAAGAGAGGTTTGAATTTAAATGAGATGACAAACGATACATCAAGGATTAACCTCGCCGAAGTTGATGTGCGTTCAATACAGAAGAGACGATACATTACGATATTATTGACGTGCAACAAGAACGTGACCAGCTCACCTATACTGCTTCGAATTCCGCACGTTGCCGAGGCTGATTGTCGGATGCTTAATAACACCGACCCTTTTGAACGGATTGTCTTCTTCCCTCTCTGTACGTCACTGGGCTGAGGCTGATGTCCTTTCATTTCAAACTGGAGCAACGACTTTTTGCCGAAGGATCATAAACAATCAAATGCAGCTGCGACGTCTTATTAATGGTGTAATAGATGATGGTGATATATGACGTAGACGTGATAAGTATTTACCGATTGAAAATTCGTGAGTAAATCATTGACGTATGTTGTGTGGTGATTGTTCGATGTGTATTAATTTTGCAATAATGAATTCTTACCTTTTCCGCCCCAAATTCTTCGCGTGCAGCAGAAAAATACATCGAGAACGTCAAGAGTTTCCATTGCAGGTCGGTGCGAGGAATCCCGTGCAGTTGGTTTTATTCGACGCATCGGTTGAGACGCCAAAACTTTAACACCCACTACTGATGACTCATCTTTCCTCTCAATAATGGACAAACCTTTCGTCTCAAGTCAGGTTTTCTCCACCTTCGCGAGCAACGGTGCTATCACTGATAGTGGTGTTAAATTCATTGCAGATGAGAGAGGGCATGGTGGTTAGGCGGCCGCCGGCAGCGCTTACAATACTTTCTTAGCATGTCTTGTCATGGTGGAGGCTGTTTGAATTTTGTTGTGGCTGGAGTGGCCGTTGGCCGCCGTTGCCTTTTGAATTCACTCTTTCTTGCGAGTAAGAAATCCACCTCCCGAGATTTTGAGGTGAGAATGAAACATCCTAGCCTATGTCACAGCGATTCCTCATGAGAAAAGACCATGTACAAAATACTCCCATTATGAAAGGGACTGCCATTTAAAGTATTCCGGCAGGGCAAGCTTCTCCCGGCTTTCGTGCTTCTGTTCTTGCTGCACGAAATTCTCTCGCTGCACAAAAGTGAGCATAGAGCATAATAAAGCACTTGTTTTTTGGGTAGGTGCTTTCGCAGATCCAAAAGGTTCATCTCTATAATGTATTCTCTAGTTGTTGTTATGAACTTTCTGATTACTAAAACTCTTCACTGCATTGTATCGATCTCTGCATTTGATTGGTAACCCAACATGTCGAGAATTGGTCGTTCTTTGGTGTCCTTCAAACGTTGCTCGAAGCGAATGATATTCTGAGGGACATTGAAGCTGCGCTCGAGGTCCAACGGTTTCATTAGGTAGAGTCCAGCTAGTGTTCTCGCCCTCGACAAGACAACGTAGATCCAGTTCACGCATCGATAGTTCCAGTCATTGACAATGAGGACGTCTTTTGACATTCCCTGCAGCTTATGGCCAGTTGTTGCTGTGTTGGAGTTGACAGGAACCTGCTTGACTTGTGCATTGCCCACTGTTGTAGTATTGTTTCAGTCAGAGGGAACTTGATAGTGGCCGAAAATTCTTGTGGTTTGAGCTTGAAGGTCCGTGCTTTGGTGCCAGTAGTCGGGTAGTGCTCGAACTCTACCCACTCCACGTCGTCAGCAGAAACAGTCCATACCTTCTCTCCATCCCAATTTTTCCACCTCCTCTCCCGCCTATCCTATCTGAGTGTAAATCAGCAGAAGATGTACAGGTTTGCACAAATTGTAACTCCTTACAGGCCGTACATCGTTGCACTGGTTCTTCGTTTTTTATCACGTTGCTTGTCTCAAAGCCACTTATCTCTAAGCGTTGCCCACGTCAACAGCACTACTTTATTGGTGATTCTTTTCTACCTTCTTCTATGAGATCAATCATGTTGGATTTCCCTTCATTCCCTTCGCGGAATATTGTTGACAGCGCGCTTTCATTCACTACCAGAATGCTTACATATCAGTGAGTGTCCGTACATACCCATAAATTGGTACCCTAATTTTCCGGCTGTCACTCCCCAACGATACGTTATTGATATGTCCAAGTCAACAGTCTGAAGTTTATGGCTCCTCATAACACGTCACAAGAGCAATACCAATCCAAAGAAATGTCCGAAACTCGCACAAGAATAACGCCAGCGTTTGTGTAGAACGTTGTCTTCATGACTAAACCCAAACCTGTCTCCTGTCATTGCGTTAATCACTGCAAATATCTCTCCCCATGATTCTTCCTTCGCTTCTATCATCTTCTCCGCTAAAATCTCCTCTCCCCACAAGGTTATCCAACTTGATATATTCAACGAGTCATCACAAGATGCGAAAGATGAGGTGATGTGGCTATTTGCGAAGGTATGTCACTTGTGACTTGAACTTGTAGTCGACGTGCGGTTGTCTTGAGCTTTAAGTTGATCATGAAGTTGATGTTGTTCAGTCCATTTGGAAATCGAACGGAGATAAATCGAACAGAAATGATGTCTCGCAAGGCATTCCCAACAGTGAATCCAATAGAATCATTGCGTCGACAAGTAGTAGTAATACTTGGTTTCCAAGAGTATCCAACGTCAATTTGATGACAAGGTATGAACAACTCGAGATGCACAAGATACTTCAAACGCTCCGCATAATCGACGCCATAAAGTTTACAACTCACAAGATCTCTAAAATCCGAGGTGACACGATCACGTACAATGTAGATTTTGGGCCCATCGATCCACAATGCGTCACGAGCATAGGTGTTGATAGTACGATTGCCATTACCGATGGCCTGTGAAATAGCACCACTTCCCACCCACGAAATAATGATACCATGTCTAAGTTGAGCGGACAAAATTGGAAGGAAACGTGCCTCAGAAGACTTTCCATGTCGGAATTGAATCCAATCAGTACCTGTCAGAGCGAGACCGAATGAATCAAACAACTTGTAAGATACACAAGAAGCATCTCCCCATCAGTGGATGACACGACGAGGTCGATCAGTCCCAGCAAATTGACCATCCTTCAGCATTCTATCAGCAGGCATATAGCAGCGTCGTCGACCCTTGTAGAAATGGCAGCAGCGATCCCCTCCCCATGCTGTAATTTCAAAATCTGCACAGCCACGGAAGATATTGCAAGCAAAATGAGCTCTGATGGGTACGACGAAATATCACATTGATATTCTCCAACAACCAAATGGCAATAGAAACATTGCAAATGCACAGGCAAGCGTTCCCTATTCATCTCGAAGCATCGAGGCAACTCTAAATTAATAAAGTATTGGATTGTCGCAGGTAATAATTGCTCCCCATCCATCGAAGATATACAAGATGGTCTCTTAGCGTAGAACTTGCCATTATCCGTAGAGGTAGTTTCGTAGCTCACAAGATGATGCAAAAGAATGTAGATGATTTGCAAAGCGATTGGAGTGCAGTTGGATGGAGCAGCTCCCCATGGCAAGAAGATGCGATGAAGTTGAGTACTACTTCCAAAGAGGACACTGGTGATGAACGGCAAAACCAGAAAGGTGTATGTCCATTGGACTCGATGGATGTGACGAATATCTTGTTGCGGACTTCCAATAATCAAATCATCTTGATGAAGGCACAAGGCAGCGAACATTATGCATCGTCTTCATGGACAAGAGCTCCCCAATAACCAACGATGCGACACAAGCGGCGATATTGGTCGTACAAACATCATTACCGATGAACAACGAATTAGCATTATCCGCAAAGCACAAGTCAGCGTAGCAAGTAATTCGTGACATGGATGTTGAAGTTCGTTTATGCATGAGAAACCCTCCCCAGAGTAATGCCAGATTGATATCCTCCGCCAATAAGACAGCCTCGTTTGATGCATACTAAGTGCAAGACATGCAAGCAGTGCCTTTCCGAAACAAGAAGACATGATTGAGGTTGATGTCTTCCAGAACGCAAAAGAAAAGATGTCTTGTATACTGCAGATGTGCATTTGTACATGATCCAGAACGAAACCAGCGGTAGACAATCCTTGCTGACAGAAGTATGTATCAAAGAACTTGGGACTAGAACAGTCAGTGGCAGTTGACAAGGTCCTGCACTGGAAGTCACGATGCTCAATGGTTGTGAAAAATCACAGCAAGCGAGATGTAAGAACCATCGATCTTACGGAACTTGTGAGTGTTGTGAGCAAATCCATCAACTCTTGAATAACTAGCATCTCGGCAGATATCGCTTCATTATCTATCGTCGCGGATAAAACAATCGTCGAAAGAAGAGGATCTCCCCACACAGCGAGAGAATTGGCATGAAGATGATTAGTGGATGTAGATTGTTGTGTCGATGGAATGATACGATGACGCTGAGACAACATAAAACCCCGTTCCATAACATGGAATAGATGTGGATGACTGTTTCACAACATCCATATCAATGGGTGATACATGATAAAAGAACTTCCCTCCGCACCAAATATTATAGACACGGTATGTTGTGTAGACTTGAGCATGTCAAGAATAGACAGAACTGGGCACACACCCTTGATCACGGAATCAAAAAATGTCATCCCCATGAAGTAGTCGGAATCGCTCCAGTACATGACATCCAGCAGCGGTGATACCAGAGCAGACTTGAGTGTAGAAATCCTCTTGAGCATGTTAACTCCACATGAATACAGAGACATTTTCCATAACCCTCCCCATCATTGATACAGGAAGCAGCACCGCAGTTTTGGTGGCATTGCAACAAAGTGACGAAGGCGATAATGTGAAGTCTGAAGGTGCTGCATTATCACCCTCCAGGGTTGGGACCAAGGGCAGTGGGTGTTTGTTTCGTGCTGCCTCATGGGTAACAGCTGCTGTTGACTGCGATCGTGATGGCCCGGTGGTGCAGCACTAGCTGAATAATCTCTCTTACCGTTGGCGTTTATCATCTTGTAGATTAGTGCTCAAATATTATGAGCACTTGGGAGATATCAAAAGTGAAAGTGATCATCATCAAGAGAGTCGACGAAGACCAAGATCAGTCCAACAGGCAAGGTAGTAGTCACAACATTGTTCGTAACCTCATTTCGATGAGATGACTGGTGCAGAGGAACAGCAGCTTGACTCACTCCTTGCTGTTCTTCCTTTGGGAGCATCAAATCCATGCCGAGAACATCCATGTCGAAGTAAAAATTATGAGCCGAGCAAGCATTTTAGTGCATAACACAATATCATGATTGGTCTGGAGCTGGAGCAACACAGGCAGAATGCAGTGAAAAATAAGAATCCAGGATCTTTCGATTTGACAGGCAGAAGTTACAGTGAAAAAAAAATTATCCAGGATATTTCGATTTGAGGGGCCGAACAGCTGCTACCTTCTTCAGTCGAAGAGCGCAAGCCCCCCTAACGCCAACCCAATTAAGACTCGGCAAACAAAATATCCTAAGGGATATAATTATATAAACTAGAGTGTGGTAGAGAAAGGTGTTAAAATTAAAATTTCACCCCACAGTTTTTGTATTTGCCCCAGTCTATTCTCACATTACTTATCCAAAGTTTGAACTAACCAAAAAGCGAGAATGAGGCCTCTTTGGTGGGGAACCCTCTATGTACAAAAAAATCTGGCTACATAGCTGATTCCCACCCATGTACAGCCCACGTACAGAAACGTTACATACATACAGACGCGGCCACGCTACGCTCTAGAGCTAGCTCGTCAGATTTCCGCAATAACTCTAAGCTTTGTCGAAGCTTGGATACTTAGAGAGAAAGAGACGTGCTTGAACTTGAACCTGAGGGGATCGAATCGTGCACAGAGGTGGAGTTCAACCTCAACATGACAAGAATGCATACTTAGGCAAAGGCATGACATTAGAAGACAAGCCGTAGACGTCGGCGGGAGCCCTGTGATGTTTCCGACAGGAGAGAGTACACGACTTCTATTTCAATGTAATTCTGTCGTACACTGACAGAAGGATCATTCAAGACCAAGACTACGTGCGCAGCTTCACGAAGTACTAAATATGTATCAGATAGTTACTTCCCGCAGCCCAGGTGCGCGACTGCCGTCACACACCTGCTGCACGAAAGGATTCATATCCAGGAAGCCAAGGCAACGGTGACTGTGGAAATGAAATAGCTAGTAGAGAGTATCTGCTCATAAAACACAGTCATCAACAAACGCCTGCAGCTAAAGATAAAGACAAATCATCTCTGTCAGACATTTGCCAAAGCCACAACCCACACCGACAACCAATCAAACCACACCATAAGCATAATAGTAACCAAGCCCAAGTTAACGACATTAGCATGAGATCAAATATCTTCTCCGTCTCTCCGCTTATTATCTTCGCAGCTCTTCTTCTGCTTCTGAGCCACGATCGTGGAGCGCTTGCTAACTGTTTCAAAACTTGGACACTACCCTCGAACGGTTTGACGGGGGATGCGTATCAAGGTAAGCGTTCTTGTTCTTGTTTGTCAGATCAAATGCTAATGTTAACATTGACGTATAGTACAAGTGAATGTGAATGTCCTGCTAAACTTAACTGCTTCTCTACCACAACTCTGCCTTGCTCTCCTTTTACCTTTACTACAATTACAAGTCTTAGGTGGATGCCGTCGTCGCGGAAGGATTGGATTTGCTTGGGAGACGACAGGGCTAGATGACGACAAGTACCAAATCATTTTGAAGAGAGGACAGAACAACAAAGAGTACGTGAAGGAAAGCACAGGTGCGAGCTCTGGCAGTTCACATGAAATAGTCAGGGGAAATGCAGAATACCATGTGGTATTCCAGTGCCGTAAGGGTGGTGTTTTCCCTGGCAAGTGTGAGAGGGGCACTCTCAAGTACAAAATAGTTAACTGCGACTGCCCTGCAAACATGATCGAGACGGGAGCCTGCAACTTCAGTAATTATCAAAAAGCCAAGGATGTTCAGTGCGGAAGCCCTCCTACGAATCTTCCAACTCCATTCCGCAAGCCTTACGTATTTGAGTATGAAATCAAGGATTTCACGTTCGAGCCGACCCCACTCATTAGTATCGAAACGGAAAAGGTGTCGACATCAGCTAATGGAATCATCAAGAACTGTGCAGGCGGCGTCACAGCAGGGCAAGAGTTAGATATGGCTTTTAGCATCGAGAATTCACAGTCATTGACAGTCTCGAAAAGCTTCACTTCATCCAACATGCAAGAAGTTGCTGCAGGGGTTTCTGTTACAGTTGAAGCTGAGGCAGGTGCAATATTCACATCGAGCTCTGTTGCTGCCACGGCAAAATTTGAGGCCAAAACATCGTGGGGGGAATCTGCAACTGAGGAGGAATCAAAGATGATAGAAGAAACAAGTGAAATTGGATTCACACTCTCTACGACAGTGCGAGTTGAACCCAATACTTGTTCCCAGTTCACGCTGTTGTCGTATGTTTCGTCTAAACCCGTGAATGTTCCCTACACGGCCAAAGTCTACCTAACTGTATTCCATAATAATGGCATTATCGATGACCAAGACAAGGACAAGGAACAAGTCAGGGACCAAGAAACACTAACAAGCATTCGTGATAAGTTGACTGAATACGATGCGACTATTGATGTGTCCTCTCATACGATTGTGTATGAAATTGAAGGTGTTTACTCAGGCCTATATGCAACAAATTCATATACAGAGACTAGCAATTGCGACTTCTGCCCTAGCAATAGCAATAGCACCTCTGAGCCTACTCCTAAGCCTACGCCATATCGTAAGGAGCCTGAATCATTTAACTCTTCACCAACTGGCTCCTTGATTGATGATGCATCCAGTCCCACCAGTTCCAGTTCCAGCCCCAGCGTCGGGTTGGCAGCGGGAATCAGTGCCGTAGCTGTCGCGGTGGTATGTGATTACATCCTTTGGAGTTTGATTTGACTTGTTTTGTTGTAAGATATCTTGAAGGCTGCTGCTGCTGAATTTTGTAGGCCTTAGATTGACTTGTAGGTATTGTTTGATTTTGATAAATAATTGAAAGTAGATCGATGAGAAAGATGATGTTGTCTCATCCACATAGGCATAAGTATAGACTCTGCGTCTACCAGATTATTTTTTTCTCTCTCACACATACACATTGACTCACTCCAACCTTGGCTTTTGCTCTAGAGGAGCAATTGCGTCACTGTCGCTTAAAAGAACTCATCTAAAATGCTGGCGGATTACACTCCGTAGGATCTCGATCTCGTGGCGTGCACTTATCGACAATCGACGGGTAGACCCATCGTTCAATCTAGTGTTGTGTTTTTGCCTCACCGTTGATGTGACAAAGTTTGTGCATGCTTCTTTGCTGTATAGTTTGACGTTTGCCACATGTCTATGTACACTCTCCTCCTATGCGTCTATGCAAGCTCTATGTACCTACTTATGCACCCTTCGTAACTTAACGGAGGAGTTTGTGCACCATTCGTTATTACATCGTTTGATCTTTTAGCCCATAATGTCTCCTGCACATTCCTCCTTTCTTCGCCTGATTTGTGCATTCTACACTACTGCAGCGTTTGAGCCTTGGCCTTGCACCGTGCCTGATGCACACTCCTCTTCTGACAACTTGATTCGTACATCCTTCTCTGCTGCATAGTTTTCGCTTTACCCCATGCCTGTAGCACAATTCTCCTTTCCTAGATTGATTTTTACATCCTTCGTAGCTGCATAGTTTCTTCTTTGCCCCATGCCTGAAGCACACTCCTCCTCTAATGACATAATTTGTGCATCCCTCGGAAGCACAAATCTTTCTACGCCATCCGTCTCTTCCGACTTTTGTTTTGATTTGAACTTCTCCCGTCGAAGATGGCATCTTTCTCTTTGATGATCTATGAATTACTTCTGATGTAATATAATCTTGGTTCCGACCTTGAATCTTTTGTCGAGTTGAACTTCGCTGATGAGTCGAAGCAGATGATGTCTTCTCTCTCTCAGCAGCTGCGGCCGCCGCCTCTGCCTTTCTCAGCTGACTCTCTCTGTAGATCAAGACACATATATCGTCCTCCTCCTCAAAAGCGCTGCTGTCTGCCATCTTCTTAGTTCTTAGCTGGGCTCTGACGCTGCTTCGACGACATGATTATTATCTACCCCAAGCTACCATATTTATGCTTTTATTAGTCGTGGTGTTGTAAGAGAGGGTTTTCAAAATCGCAAATGGAAGAAAGGCACCCCGATCCCAGGGTACTTCGGGCATCCCCCCATCAAAAAGGTTAGAAATGGCAATATGATTAGGGCGCCCCCCTTTATGAAGTACTATATTGGAGAAAAGCTGCTTTCTAGAGTTACGTTACTTTCTTTCTCAATGCCTCGCCCAACGCATCGCAGGATACAACATTTGCCGAAGACCCACCGCATGAAAGCACGCCATAATTCGACGTCGTGAAATAATACATAACGCAAGGTGAGTGTAGTGGCAGATAGGCATAGACATAGACATAGACATAGACTTTCATCCTGCCTGCTCTGCATCCAATATCATTCATTCAGGGTTCAGTAACGTTAACGCACAAGAGCAAAAGCGCAGGCGCAGCAAGCGCTTTCTCCTTCTGACGCTCTCGATGGTTCAGGTGCAGATAACATAGCGGCCGACGACGTCCCGCAGTAGCAGGACCACCTTGGCTTCGGCATGTTGTGGGAAACGACGGATCTATCTGTGATATTGACTCCGTCATAACCATGTTTCTCGTTCTCTCCTCGCCATTATCATTACATGTCATGCTCATACTTAGTTTTACATTCCTTATTACTATTACCTCAACAGGCTTCATCAAAAAGCATTGTAGCCTCGTACAGAGCATTGGTAAGTGCATCAATGTTGCTGCGCACTTATCTCATCATTCATTATGTGCTAACTTATCGTTTTATCACCTTTACGATATCATCATCACATCATTATGATTATCTCCAGTACAATCATCCGTGCAAGTGCAAAAACCTATAAATCAAGTATGAATACGAGTAATGCTTACGATCGCGGATCTGGATCTGCCCCTCCTCCTCCAGCCAGCAACAACAAGGGTGAAGGCGAAGGAGATGAGGTTGATTGTAATTATAGTGACAATTTTATTGGTTACATCAACTCCATGCTCTTTCCCAGTGCAAATCCCACGACGGGACTTCAGAGTGATGATGATTCAGATGATTATGCAAGTGCAGTAGCAGCAAATCCGAATCCCCGCCACCGCAACCGCCATGAGCAATGGAACTGGAATACCAAGTCAAAGTATGTTGGCGCTGCTGTCGTGTTGGCGTTAGTTGCCTTTGGGACGGGAACTAGCACCTGGGGGAGTGAGAATCAAATAATCAAGGTGAACAAAGCTACTGCTATCAAAGGCAAATCCTCACGAGGGTTGAAAGGGAGTGAGAATCAAACGATCAATGTGAACCAAGCTACTGCTATCGATGGCAAATCCTCAAGAAGGTTATTTATAAAAATAAAATCTTCCAAAGCCAAAAAAGAGCCGAAGTCGAAGTCGAAGTCGAAGTCGAAGTCGAAAGCATCGAGGTCGAAATCAAAATCATCGAGTTCGGGACTACGGCCATTTCGCTTCAATCGTCCTCAAAATGCGAAAGAAAAGTTAGAGCCAAAATCTTCCTTCCTGCCTTTGACCTCGCCCTCTACGATTCGAAAAGTGTTGGTTGTGTCTCTTGTGGTTGTTGGATTGTGTGCATTGGGAGTCAAGAAGTTTGGCTTGAGAAGGAAGGGTGATGACGAGGATGAAGCCGATAACTTTGATGGTGTTCGTTGGAAAGTTGCTCCTTCTGCTCCAACTCTCAGGGAGTTGAATGAGCCTCCTCCCACTGCATGTACTTTGCCAGAAGGTCAAGTTGCTGCTAGTGCGCCGCAACAACAGTCTAATGCTAACGCAGGTAGTGCTCCACAACAAAAACTACCGATGGTGACTGAGATTGTTCGATTGTGTGCATTGGGAGTCAAGAAGTTTGGCAAGGGAAGGAAGGATGATCACGAGGATGAGGCCGATGACGTTGAAGGTGTTGGTGGGAAAGTGGCGGGAGAATCTCCTAACCCTGCTGCTGCTTCTGTTCCAACTCTCATGGAGTTGAATGAGCCTCCTCCCACTGTATGTACTTTGCCAGAAGGTCAAGTTGCTGCTAGTGCTCCGCAACAACAGTCTAATGCTAACGCAGGTAGTGCTCCAGAACAAAAACTACCGATGGTGACTGAGATTGTTGCATTGTGTGCATTGGGAGTCAAGAAGTTTGGCAAGGGAAGGAAGGATGATCATGAGGATGAGGCCGATGACGTTGAAGGTGTTGGTGGGAAAGTGGCGGGAGAATCTCCTAACCCTGCTGCTGCTTCTGTTCCAACTGTCATGGCCACGGCGGTGAATGAGCCTACTGTATATGCTTTGCCAGAAGGTGAAGTTGAAGTTGCTGCTAGTGAGCCGCAACAACAACGTTATGCTTACGCTGGTAGTGCTCTACAACAACAACAACAACCACCGATGAATCCTGCGTACATTCAAGAAGCAGTGATCAATGTGTCACAATAAACAAAAAAACCTAATTTGTTAGCAAAGTCTTGACGTGACTATACTAACGAACAATGCAAGAGTCTACGACTCCTGTATAAAACCCAGAAAGACCGACATTCCAACCATACCAGGCCTTAGAACATGATGGGGCTAATCTCCAGCCAAAATCTCTATCTTGTAAGATATAATCTCCAAAGATGTAGTCAAGTAACTACCTGTCAAAGGCATACCATCCACTCCGATTCCTCTGTCAGCACAAGTGTTTCTACCCGAGTGAAATGGCCTCAAGGGCTGTAGCCAACGAGCCGACCACGTCACACGTTGACAGTAGCAAACCTTGAACTCTCAAGAGACAGCAAGAGCCAGAAATATCATATCATTTCCAGATGCTTGAATCGCCTTGGCGGTCTAAACAGAACCACTTTTCGAGATGATGTCGAATAAGAATCCCAAAACCAGGATGAAAGAAATCAACCCTCCCACAAGAAACTCCACAAAAGCAGAACCAAAACGGGGCGGGCGGGAAAAATACCGGTAACGTCGGATTGTCCCGGTGTGACTTTACTCTCATGCGTTGAAATGCCCTATTTTCTCCCCGATCAGCGCTCGGTCTGACGCTGCCTCATCTAAAGGGCACAAGAGTATCGCCACGTGGAAAAAGAAATACATAGTTTGCACTAAGCTACAATTCGGAGTCAGTAATCAGTAATAGACCCCAATCGCTCAAAGTACAACCAACCGATAAAGGCATTTACTGAGCATTGCAGAAGGCATACTTAGGGTTGCTTGTGTTCATGGACTTTGATCGAAGTGACATGAGGAACTCAAGTGTCAGCGATTGCTGCACGATCAGTCTTGATGTGACACTATTCACCACTGACTTTTGTCTGATTGTCGATGCACCTCTTGACTTGGCATACGAGGTGATGGTGACTGTGATTGCGGAGCCGTAAGCCGTATGACCCGAAATATTGATTTGATTTGTCTTGTCTCGATCAAGAGTGGCATGTATATTAGTGTATTCATGTCTGTAAAGTCAGGTGTAGATTGAAAATATAAATGTGTTTTCATTGTCAAAGCTAATGTTAGCCTATTCATTTCTATGTATGAGATTGCCCAGCACAATGCCTATCGTCTACGACCTTCTTTCGCGCTCAGCAATATACAATTGCACAGCATCATTCTCCGCCTTGGACAACGCTTTAGTAATTTCTGTTGTTTCTGATTCAGTACGATGTTTGCCCCCCAAACTTCAACAACAGTGTATTGGCACGACGCATTACTGTAACATTCTCCTTCCTTGCCTCACCAATTGCACCGATGGAAACGCTTTTCTCACCCCTGACCGCACTCTCAAGAGTTTGGCGGTATCCATCTTGTGCTTCTCTCTAGCGCAACTGAGAACTTATTTCGTAGGATTGGTCATTGCCCTGCAGCTGTGGCAGTGAGTGGTTGACCCTGAACTCGCGCAAATACTTTTTGGGGACAAAGATGAGCCAGTGCACATGCTTAGGATCTGAGATGAGCTACAATAACGAGATGCAGAATGTATGTCCAATAAATGAAGTAGATGCAAGAGACGAAAGGTTGTTGCAACCGTGATACACTGGCGGATGAAGACACGAAGGTAAACGTTAAAATTAGGAAAGGATTGGAGTAGTGCGTTTTCCTTTGCCTTCATAGGACCACTACAAGCCAATCTCTATTGAGGGAGACATGAATTTAGAGAGTGACAGATAGAGGGATACTACATGAGCCATAGGTAACCCAATAAGTACTAAAACTACTTATCTTATTATAATCAATTAAAATGCATCATCACTATCATCTGAACTAGAACCAGCATCAGCCTTATCCATCTCCATTCCACTCCCTCCCTTCTTCTTCTCAACTACATCATCACCAGTGTTGTTGTCCAAATCATCATCCTCCACCAACCCATACTTTTCAGCCATATCCACATCTACTTCAGCCATCCTCTTCTCCATATCCTTCCTTTCATCGACATCCATACCCCTTCGATAAATGAGACTTTCATTCGTAACTACCACCTCATCCGAACCATAACGAGAAGTACTACCACCAGCTTGAACAATGGGTCTTCCAGTCGATAGCTGCACTCGTGATCCGACGGGATGATATCCGACGTACTTTTGAGATGGGTCTACCATCCATACGTAGTGTACCTGAGGACCAGATGGATCACGTAGGGGAAGAACATCGAGGTCATATCGTTGTACAGCTTGGTATGCCTCGCTACTTTCTTCCTTCTTGGCCTTTTTCGTTGGTGGCTGTTTACCACCATCATCATTATTGTCATTATCATCATTTCCACTTTTTTCCTCCTCCTCCGATGACGAATTAGGCACCCAGACAGTACATGCCATTCGTGAATTTTGCGTCTGCTTCGAAACATCTGCCACAATAGCCTGTTGCAACTGTTGTGCAGTCACAATATTCTGATTTCCAGCAGCCTCCTTTCCTCCCTTCTTCTTTGCGGGAGTAGAACCAGCTGCATTATTACTAATACTCTTGGGAGGATGATCCAGCACCACATGAGCATATGTATGTCCCCACGTTGGAACATCTGGTAACAATGGCAAATCCCACACTGGATACACACCCTTTTTGGATGGATGCACCCTCCTCTTCTTGTTTGGATTATTTTTCGCGGCAGCAGCAGCAGCATTTGTTTCATCCCCATTCTCATCCACCACCACCTGCTGCACATTCCAAGAATTCGCCTCCTTAAATCCCATCTCAATCCTATCCTCCTTCTTATACCTCTCACTCGTCTCCGCCAAAGCACGATCCACCTCCTTGGCACGTTGTTCCTGTGTATGTGCCAAACTCGTAAACTGATGCACACTCGTGGCAGTATTGGTCAGATACGTTGTCTTTTTCATAAAGTGTGGAGTCTGTTCATCCAAGATGCGTGAATGGAGATGATGTTTCTTTTTCAATTTCATCACCTTGCTTCCTCCGGATGATTTGATGATGGTATTGGGTGTACCACCAGCAGTGACAGAAGACGATGCGGTAGCACCACCAGTAGACGTAGTACCAGCAGCACCACGGGGTGTAGCAAGAACAGCCGCAGAGAGTGATCCATATCCTTGTGCAATGGCCAATCGTGCCGCAGCACGTGCTCGATCACGTTTTTGTTGCAATTGTTCCGCCGCAGTGTCACCGAGACTACCCTTCCAATTGATTAATGCTTCATCATCTGGATGAAGTGGTGGAATGACATGTGCCGCTGCTGCAGACTTTTGTTTCTTGGCTGAATTCGTCTCACCCGAAAATAAATCATCCTCCTCCTCCTCCCCCACAGTAGCTGTACTCCCGCCCCCCTTGTTTAGTTTTTCCGGATCCGTATAACACCCCTCATAATCCATAGCACTCACCGCCAACGGGACTGAATAGAGTTCATTGCCCGAATGTAACTTCCATACATATTGTTTCTCGACAGCATTGCGCGCCTTGTATTTGGTCCATTTATCGGTTAGCTCCCCCTCGAGGCCTAGACCAACGAAGCATGGTCCGACGGGTGGACGAGGCGGGGCGTTACGAAAGTGAAAGTCGATTAGGAAGCCTTGAGCTCGTTGATTGAATAACGATTGAAAGATGGATGAGTTGGTAGTGCTGCTGGAGGATGGCTTTTTGGGTGGTGATTTTTTACTAGAAGAGGGGCGAGATGGTTTTTTACCGCTTTGTTGTTGAGCGCCGAGAATGCGTTGGGCGTGCTCTTTGCGCTTTCGTTCTTTTTCGGTTTGAGATTCGGATTTTGATTTGGCCGAGCGGTGTGCCTATTGTTATAATTATATTGAGGACGTTGAGATATGTCGTTGATAGAATACATATATATATATATTATTTGCACAGAGATATAAATTAAAACGAGATACACGTCATGTGTAAATTTTCATTTCGCCGTATTAATTCGTCTCACCTTACGCTTGGCACGTCGCTCCTGCTCTTCGCGCTTATGGCGTTCGTTGTCTAGCTCGACGTCGTCCATGGTTGATTATTATACAGATTGCGTTGATTGACGTAGTGTTGTAGCGGCGGATTTTCGCCATGGTGACTAAACTTTGATTTTGGCGGCAGCGGACGGACCAGAAGTAATCAGATACCCATCTCGCAATTGTTGTCAATAGCTCTGTGTCGCAACGGGGCCGGACACAAAAAAGAAAAATCGGACACACACTGCTCAAAAAGCGTCCATTCACTCTTCACGACACTCACGGTAGGAGACACAGGCAGCAAGTAAAAAATTGCGCCTATTGATAACACTATTGTCCTCACGCAGGAATGATTATCACAGCACGAGTGGAGAGCGCAGCGATACACGAGTGTTGGGGTAATGTAAATCACTTAGTTCGTCAGGCGCAAGTGCGCTGAGTTAAGTCTTGGTTCATCGTTTGTGGCCGCCTTTTGAGCAGTGTGTGTTTGTCCGATCTTTTTTGCGCTCGGCCCGAGTCACGACACAGTCAGGTCGGGCACTCGTGTTCATTGCGCTGATCGTTTCTCACACCGTCGCCCGCGACACAAAACTCGTGACCTTATGTCTTCACTCGCGGCAAGCGCTCGTGAAGACATAAAATCACTTGTTTGTGTCCCGCACGGACGGTGTTCGAAAACGACGCCGCGCAACTCACACTAGAGTGCAGACCTTTATTGTGTTTGGCCGTTTATCGCGGTGAAAAAGTGTGAGACAGTGCAGTCCGAAGTCGTTGGGCGAGGTGGGGCGTGACTTGAAAACGGCCGTTTTTGAGTTCGCAAGGGGGAATACTAATTCCTATCGTAGACCTACTAGCCCATTTTACCCAACAAACGGCCAAATTACTTATTTAATTAGTGATTTTTTACTTGTGTTCGACCTTAGGAATTGTGACCGAAGGCTCTATTGCAAGTTCATACCTCTGCTGTCATTTCATTTCTCTCTCTCTAGAGAGAGGTGAGAAGACCGAAATATCAAAGTTAATTGACTTCGACCTGCCTATCTACTCCTAGAAAAGTACCTACTTACTGCATGTTGTGCGTGTTGTCTTCTACGCAGCAAGGGCCGCTAGTCGTGAAATGAGATTTTGCAAAGGCCCAATGCACTTTAGAAATTTCCGTTCGACAGTTCAGTACCGCTCTACCTGAATACACCACTCACCTGCATCGAGGTAAAATATACATAGGAGTTTTGCATGGGTTTGTACGGCTGCCGGCTGCCCTGATACTTAAGTACCTACATGTCAGTTACGAGGTCGCTGCAATGAAAAAGTTGCCTAAGAAGAGTAAGAGTGGTCCGCCCTATCTATCTATCAGCTACTTAAGTGTTTGCCCAGTTGCCGTATCGCATTTAGGGCCCTCTCTACCTGGCATTAACTTCATCCGTGAAGCAGAGGGGGTTGAAGTTCCGACGTCGTTCAAGACAGGCCTGCTTGTACCACTTGTGGATTGAAGATGGCAGACAACAGCGCTTTTGAGGAGGAGGACGATATATGTGTCTTGATCTACAGAGAGAGTCAGCTGAGAAAGGCTGAGGCGGCGGCGGCGGCTGCTGAGGCTGAGAGAAGGAAGACATCATCTGCTTCAACTCATCAGCGCCGGTCAACTCGAAGGAAGATACAAGTTCTTCATCGAGATAATAATACATCATCGGTGAGGGACAGCTCATCAAAGAGGAAGGACAAAAATAGGAGTACATCAGAAGTAAGTCATAGATCATCAAAGAGAAGGAGGCCTTCTTCGACGGGAGGAGTTCAAATCCGATCGAAAATTGGGAGTGACGGAAGGCGTAGAAAGATTTGCACTACTGAAGGATGCACTAATAATGTTCAGAGGGGAGGATTGTGCAGGAGGCATGGAGCTGAGGTAGAGATCAAACTATGCAGCTACGAAGGATGCACATCACATGCTCAGAATGGTGGAGTGTGCATCAGGCATGGGGCAAAGGTCAAACTATGCAGCAGAGAAGGATGTACGAATCAAGTTGTCAGAAAAGGAGTGTGCATCAGGCACGGGGCAAGGCTCAAACGCTGCAGTAGTGTAGGATGCACAAATCAGGCGAAGAAAGGAGGAGTGTGCGTTAGGCACGGGGCTAAGATCAAACGCTGCAGCAAAGAAGGATGCACAAATCAAGCGAGGCAAGGAGGAGTGTGCAAGAGGCATGGAGCAATATGGTAGGAACAAACTTTGTCATATCAGTGAGGCATACCGTTCATTGCGCTGATCGTTTCTCATACCGTCGCCCGCCACGACACAAAACTCGTGACCTTATGTCTTCACTCGCGGCAAGCGCTCGTGAAGACATAAAATCACTTGTTTGTGTCCCGTACGGACGATGTTCGAAAACGACGCCGCGCAACTCACACTCTAGAGTGCAGCCTCTATTGTCTCTCAAGTGTCGGGAGTTTGTCAATATTCATGACGTCATCACTCATCCTGCTACGGTGTAGACCTGCGTACAAATCACAAGTCCAACGCTCCTTGATACGAATGAAACAACATTCTCATTACATATTAAGCGAAGCATCCTAAGCACAAACAAGCGTTGAGATGAACACAATAAACTAAGAGCCCAGTCTCTCAGTAAGACATAAAAAGTATGCAGCTCCTAGATTGTCACTCCAACCGTGACAAACCTATGAATGTTGGTTGGGCTTACCCCAGCAACTATTTCTATCTTGTCCTATCTAGGTTCAAGAAAATACTCCTGCAAATAGGGGACACAAGTCCCAAACCTCGGCACTCCAGTTCCTCTGTCCGAGCAAGCGTTTCTACCCGAGTGAAGTGGCCTCAAGAGCTGTAGCTAACGAGCCGACCACGTCACACGTTGATAGTAGCAACCTTGGACCTCCAAAGGGCAGCGAGAGCCGGAAATCTCATATCATTTCCGGATGCTTGACTGCCTTGTCGAGTTAAACAGAACCAGGCCTGTAACTACCGAGATGGCATACCATCCACTCCGCTCCGCATGTTGAAGCACACCTGCTACTCGTGTGAGAAAATAATCCCAAACAGCCAGCCGAAAACATTGGCGATCACACCACACGTGGATAGTAGCGAAACCTGCTCGTCCACCAGAAGCGCCTTTGGCGGTCTAAACAGACCCACTTTTCGAAGATCCAACCATTAGGGGGAAATAGTTGTGGAAAATAGTTTACGCTAAGCTACAAGTGTGAGCTCAGGATCACCTGGCGGAGCCCACTCTTGCCCAAAGCGTAACCAGCTGATTTAAAGTTGTGCGCACTGAATACTCCAGTCGAAAGATGTTCTCTTCGGTCGAACGATGACACTCTCGTTGTGTGTGGAAAAGGTGTCAATGGTTGATGTTTTGTCAATCGTCTGACCCTCGGCTTTCATTTCCGACAATGTAGCTTGCAGTCATCCTTTCTTCGTCAGTGTGTCCTTGCTCTTCATCCCTCGATAAGTACACCGTCTTGACTATGGCGTATGTACGAGGTGACATAAAATGTGAGAAACACATGATTTTTCAGGCATTTTGAACACTCGAACTTCTGAATTTCAACACAGAGATTTTTATGCATTCATTTAAATTTGATACAGCGGTACATCATGTGGGACTCAACCTCTTCGATTTGACGAAAGTGTGACAAACATAAGCCCCGTTCAAAGACCCAGTTCCTCAATTTTTGCCGCGTAATTTGTGTGTCTTCAAGAAGCACAGGTCACTAACTCGACACACATGGGGATTTTGACGTATCCATGACGCGAACATTTCAAACAATCTTGTTTGTTGCCCCTACATTCACTTAACTTTCGCAGTTAGTGGCCCTTACACATGGGCCGTCGGTCGTTGCGCTGCCCTCCCAATATCTCATAACGTTGCTCACATAAATAACATAATTCCATCATCATCGCCGCTGCAAACAAAAAAAAGAATTCGAAAATAATAAAATGAAGTTGTTCTCATCATCATCTCCACTCATCATCCTCGTGGCGCTGCTGACCACAATATTATCACACATGGCACCCACTGTGGAGGGTAGGAAACGTAAATCCAAATCCAAATCGGAGAAATTAGAAACATCCACAATCTTGGCACCTGCTATTGCTACTACCGCTCCCGCTACCGCTCCTTCTTCTTCTTCTTCTTCTTCGGCCAAGTCGTCAAAAGAGTCAGCAACAGCAGCGGCAGCCGTCACTACACCTACTACAGTAGCAGTAGCAGAAGCTTCTTCACCTACAGCATCCTCACCTACCACTACCACTCCTGCCCCCACCAAATCCGCCAAGGCCGCACCCGCCAAGGCGGCCGCCGCATCCACCAAATCCGCCAAATCCGAATCCTCCGCCAAATCAGCAAAGGCCAAAAAAATCTATTTCGATGACTGCAGCATCGCCAATCCCCCCTACGAACAAGCCAAACTAATCACGGGTGATACTGGTCTAACCCAATCGGAATTTGTTACGAGTCAATTGTTTGGTAAGGGTGTGGCGGGGTATTTGGCAGTGCATTCGACTGATGTGTATATGACGTTTGTGGAGTATGTGAAGGAGTGGGTGAATAATCCTAGTGGTGAGAGAGTTTTTTTTTGCTGCTGAATGTTACATGTATGTTGTTGGAGGGCATGGTGTTTGTGTTCTTCGATGTGTCTTGTTGTGTATATTGTTCATCATCTTGTGTGCATGACCCTCTCACTATTCTTATTTGTTTCACTCATACGTGATGATACTACTACATCATCATGCTCACCTCTAACAACTTTTTCGCACACACAGACTCAACAAAACAAACAATCACAGAAGCAGGAGAAGCCATGGGAACTATACACAAAAATCAAAATATCTCCGCACAAGTCCAATGTACCATGATGAAGGCATTATATGAACAAATGAAAGATTCGTGTTATTTCAAGTATAGTGATGAGAAGGAGGTGTATGTCAAGGTTGCATCTGCGTACATGACTGGATTTAATTCAAAAGCTGGTGATGTGAAGAGTGACTTTGTGGCATTTTGTAATTTGGGTTCGTTGTGGGAGTAGATAGATGTAATATTGATATAAATAGTATGATGTCGTGTGTGTTAGAAATGATAAAGTCACTGTCCCAGTAATCGATTACTGGGACAGTGACTTTATCATTTCTAAAATAATGCAAGTCACCAGTCCGTTCCTAGACTGATGACAGGATTACGAGCCTTGACAGGACCGTAAGTCCATGCCATCTCTAGTCGATTACTGGAGACAGGAGTAGGCTAGCGCAGGTCACACCTTGCAGCGTCCACCTACATCTAGTGGGAATTACAGTACTAGTATTCCTCTAGCTAGATCTTTATCTCCTAGTCCGCCTACCCGCAGTAGTATTTCCTCTTATCCATACCTCTCTCTAGGTGGGAAATAGAGGCTTTTTACCTCGCTGGACTCGAACTGGTGACTTGCATTATTTTAGAAATGATAAAGTCACTGTCCCAGTAATCAGTGTGTTAGAAAAGAGATGCTTGGTTAAGCCTTTGATCACGCTAAGATGCATGTAAATCAAAGTGAATTGAATGTGGTACAATACTTAATGTTAATGTTTTGGAGAGATATATATTTATGTTTGAAGAACGAGGAGGAAGTGTCTAGCTTTGGTCACATTGGTGTATTGTGGTATTGTGGAAATGTAGAGACTGCTGATGAAAATCATTCAAGCGTGACGATCAATTTACATCACGGCCAATGCCAAGAATAACAGCATTGCTGCGGAAAACTGAGGAAATATGCTGATACCTTGACCTCCGCTGGACTCTATCTCGTCGTCTCCATCATTATCCTCGTCTAAGGTAGTAGTAGTAGTTGTTGTGCCTTCACTCTCGTTCGTGTCATCATTGGAACCGCTCCCCAAATTCTCACCAACAACTGGATCATAAAACAAACTTTCATTGAATGAAGGAAACTCCCAGTCTAGCGAATAACCAGTCGTAGTGCTTTCAAGCGCTGCGCTAATGTTCGTCTGGAGTCCGTCAATCACTGCAGTTGTGGGTACATCGATCGATAAGCCATCCGCAAAGTCGAATCGAAAATTGTTGTTGGATTCTGCTTCTTCTGCTTGCGTCGTCTCATTTTTGCCAATCTGCAATATTGTGGAGTTTCCTGCTACTCGAACATCAATGCCAAACTCCAGTGAATTATTAGTACTCAGAAATGGCCAACCGTCTATCTCTATCGTAAATTTGAGAGCACCTTCCGGCACCGAAATCGTATCATTCCCATTCTGAGTCGTTCCATTCTCGTGGTATGTGACCGTGGTCATTGTAAAGTTTGCCGTGGGAGCGTTGGGTCCATTACCACCAACTCGAACAGGTGCGGAAAAGCTAACGCGAGTGCCTCGAACAGTAGTGTTAGTGTTCAAATCACTCCCGTTTACATCCGTCTCAACTGGTTCGCTCCATGTGAAATCTTGTGATGCAAACGAGCTTACTTTGTTCGAAGTTTGTTGTCCCGAACTATCAATTTCACGTAAGCGATTCATCTTTAGTTGCACGAATCGACCATCTTCTTGGCAGGAGGTTGCTCCATCGTCGAGTTTACAAAACCGTAGCTGACCCGATTGTCCAACAAATTCGACGCGAGTGGTCCCGACGTCGACTTGACGGTCCTGAGCAAATGATTGCATCGGCAATGCCAATGCCAATGTGATTAGTAGTACGAGAACTTGGATTAGGAGGCTGGATCTGAAAGCATCCATCGTGGTATTTCTTTTGAAGAAGTTCGAAAAGCGCGAGTGTTTCTCTGTGTTTCTGCTATCGTAATGCTAATGCAGGTAGTCCACTTATCTGAATAAATGAGAGGAGCAATGCTGCAGGACTGGACTATTCGACGAATTCGCCCTCCGCTTTTCAAAATCCTACTTCGCGCACTGTTGGCTTACGTAGGTACGTAACTAACATCATACATAGTATCCAAGCTGATGCAGCGACGATTCGAATGAAGAGTCTATTGACACTCTTGTCCAGAGATTGCAAAGTCGTGTTTGTGGAGAAAGGAGCGCATTACCAGATACATTAGATGATCATGGGAACGATTATCTCTAGAGAGATGCACTGGAACTTGGGCAACTTACTCAGACTCGGATGCAATGAAAAAGCGCTCAGATGGGCCTCTGAGCCCCCTTACCTTCATTATTTGAATTTGATAATACTCTAGAGATTTAGCGGTTAGCTCTAATTGATGCGAAAAGAGGGCGTCCGATTTTCACCACCCGCTGGAAAAAAGTATCTTTGATCAGCTTTGATGAAAGTTATGCGCACAGTCAAAGCCAAGCAAAGATGGCACAGCTTTTTTCGACGGAAGAGGAGGACCACGCTGCAAAGAAAAATGTGACAGACGGAAGGCGTAGACTATGCAGCTACAAAGGATGCGCAATTACTCTAAAAGAGGAGGAGTGTGCTGTAGGCATGAGGCAGAGCGCAAGAAATGCAATAGTGAAGGGTGCACAAATTATGCCATGAACAGAGGAGTATGCATGAGGCGAAGAAGCTATGCAGCTACAAAGGATGCAAAAATCAATCTAAGGTAGGAGGAGTGTGCTACAAGCATGGGGCAAAGCGCAAACTATGCAGCAAAGAAGGATGTACGAGTCAATCTAAGGTAGGAGGAGTGTGTGTTAGGCATGGGGCAAGGCGCAAATGATTCAGCAGTGATAGATGTACAAATCAAGCTACATGAGGAAGGAGGTGTATGTCTTCAGCAGGGCACATCGCAATGCATGTGATGAATCTACTGCATTTGGATCAGAATTCGATTAGACTGCTACAACTCAATCCAAAACCAATCGGTATGCTTCTTTGGTATTTATTGTGCTAGCACTTACGAGGGGATAGTCAGGGCTTCGAGCACAGTTGAACATGTAAACAGACTGCATATATTCAGGAGTATCAAATATTGCATGTTTGAAAAAGGAAAAGCCTGTACTCTCTCTCTCTCTCTACTTTGTTATTTCATTCTTTACTCTACCGGAATGGTTTAACATCGAAGTTAGTCTTATTTCAAATCAACTGATCTCACTTCTTGATATCACTGCTTCTCACACAGTGACAGGAACTCCACCAGCGCTCAAAGTCAAGATTATTGTATGTCTTCATTGCAAGATGACATCATGTGCACATCATCAAGGGGTGAAGTCAATGCTCTGGTTTGTGGCTGGATGGCAGCAGTTGTAATGGAATCCTCGTTGTTGGCAACACAGGCTCTCGAAAGTTAGACGAAGATACTCGTGTCTCGATGCCCTATAGTCGGGCAGTTCTTTCTTGTACCTCATACAGCAGTAACTTCGGCGTGCATCTCTTGATCGCCATAACTTGGAGGAAGATGGCATGGAAACGGAAGAGAGGCAGTTGCTGTCGCCTTCCACTTCCATTTCGACCAGTTATATAGAGGTTCGAGGGGTGTTTGTGTGACCCACCACCCTCGCTAAGACTCTCATAACATAGGAGTAACGAGTTCGCTTGTGCTTGTGTCATCACATCACCGTTAGTAGCAATCATACAATTTCACCTGAACACAATGGCAATGAATTCATGAATCCAACCGGAACTAACAATCGACGACTCAAGCCCCAACCTAGCCTCTAGGCTTTTTCTTGGGTCATCGCATTGGAGTCATTTTGATTGACGCTTTTTACACTGTTTCAAGATGGATCAAGTGCGAGCACTGGACCTAGGTTCTTGCTCGTCATGCCTCCGACTTCCCTGCAACTCAAGGGATACAGTGAGGTGGTTCGATGCAACCTTCCAGACAACAACAGAGAGACTGTGGGTGTGGTGCCAAACATGTGTGGGTTTAAATCTAAGATGCGAACCCACACCCCTAGATGCAAGACGCTGTCGCTTGATGATGAGGCAGAAGAGTTTGAAACAGCGGAAGAGTCGGAGGCGAGGTGATCGTTTAATGATGAAGAGGAGATATCAATGCATTCTTCACTCTCGCTCCCATCGTCGTCTGGTTGACTGGTGCGCTGTCTTGTGCGATGCTGGAGGCGTCTAATTATATGGTGCGTTTGTGTAGGATCTGTAGTGAATAGAATTTTGTGATAGATGGGTCTGATGTGTCCAAGCTTCGGTAGAAGATTAGAGCTGTAGTATCTTTTGATTATGGTGGTGATGGATAGAGGGAGCGAGGTGGGCTCAAATTTTGCTGCGCGGTGTTTCTCCTCCTCCTCCTCCTTCGTCAGATAATTTTTGAATTTGGGAGTCCGTTTCTACTGGAGTTTAGAGCCGAAGCTTGCTGCTGCCGCACACCCTACATAAGGTCTTCTGTCACATGTGGGAGTCCTCTTCAGAGGGACTCTGCACCTTGTGCTGAGTCCTCCAAGTGACTCAGACAGGTGTCTGAAGATCCTATGTAGGGTGGCTGCCGCACACAATAGCAATTCTGTAGCCCGTAGTGGGCTCATGAACCTGTAGCAGCGATGCGGATTGCATGGTGATCAAACAAACACACTGAGTTAGTTTAGGCTACGATATTGTTTGTTTGTGGAGGCACGACAGACCGCATCATCAAATTCTTTTATGTGCCCTGAGCATGCCATGGTGATACTCACTCAGCCAGGGACAGTCAGGGACAGTCAGGGACAGTCAGGGACAGTCAGGGACAGTCGGACACTCAGGGACAGTTGGGGACACTCAGGGACACTCGCGGTGAGTGTCCCAGAGTGTCCCTAGGTGAGTGTCCCTGGTCCCTGGTCCCTGAGTGTCCCTAGATGTGACAGCATTAAATACCGCTTTTCTTGCGTTGGATCGCCAAACGAGGCATTTAGTAAATTGGACGTATAGTGACACAAGTCACATTAGCAAGTCACACTGTCTTTACACTGAAGGCCTCATCCATACTTAGGGGGTCTTCCTGTTTCATGTTCGCGTTCCATCCCCGCTCACCACCCGCTCACATCCACGAATGAGAGGGATATCCCAATCATTTTTTGAAAACGGTACCTCGGTAAGTACCGTTTTGTGTAGAGCTCTGGTATGTTTCTACGTGAGGGGCAAAACGGTACCTCGGTACCGTTTCAAAAAAGGGAGTAGGCTGCCTTTTGTGCGTGTGAATAAAGCACGACAGGCCACGTGTGAGCCGTGAGCCGTGAGGAGCCCAACAACACATTATTGTACAAAGATATTAGCGAAAAGTATTCAAGCGAGGGCAGAGGCAGAGCTGACGAAGAAGATGACAACATCAATTAATAATAAGAGCACCGAGAGGAATGACGACGATGATGATATATGTGTCTTGATCTACAGAGAGAGTCAGCTGAGAAAGGCTGAGGCGGCGGCCGCAGCTGCCGAGAGAGAGAAGACATCATCTGCTTCAACTCAGAATAGGTCCTCTCGACAGAAGATTCAAGTTCGCAATCGAGATAATAATAATACATCATCGGTGAGACACAACTCATCAAAGAGAAAGAGGCCTTCTTCGACGGAAGAGAAGGACCTCGATGCAAAGAAAAATGTGAAGATTTGCACCACTGAAGGGTGCACAAATCATGTCATCAACGGAGGAGTATGCATGAGGCACGGGGCAAAGGTCAAACTATGTAGTAGCGAAGGGTGCACAAATCATGTCATCAACGGAGGAGTATGCATGAGGCACGGGGCAAAGGTCAAACTATGTAGTAGCGAAGGGTGCACAAATTATGTCGTTAGCGGAGGAATATGCATGAGGCACGGGGCGAAGGTCAAATTATGCAGCTACGAAGGATGTACAAATCAGTCTAAGGTAGGAGGAGTGTGCTTCAGGCATGGGGGGAAAAGCAAACTATGCAATTCTGAAGGATGCACAAGTTATGCAATGAATAGAGGAGTATGCGTTAGGCATGGGGCGGCAAAGAAGAAACAATGCAGCTATGAAGGATGTACGAGGCAATCTAAGGTAGGAGGAGTGTGCTACAAGCATGGGGCAAAGCGCAAACTATGTAGTAGCGAAGGGTGCACAAACTCTGTCGTTAAAGGAGGAGTATGCGTTAGGCATGGGGCAAAGCGCAAACTATGTAGCTCTGAAGGTTGTACAAATCAGTCTAAAATAGGAGGAGTGTGCAAGAGGCACGGGGCAAAGGTAGGGCAAAGGTCACACTATGCAGCTACGAAGGATGCACAAATCAGTCTAAAAGAGGAGGAGTGTGTATTCGGCATGGAGCGAAGATGATGTGATGACGGAGGAGTATGCATTCGAGATGTGGGGCACAGCGCAAACTATGGAGCAGTGAAGGATGTACGAATCAAGTTAAATGCCTACTTATGCTCTCTCTACTTTGTTATTAATTCTTTACTCCACCGAAGTTTTTGCTAGAGTAAGTGCTAAGTAGTGCTAGGGCAGAAGTCGCAATTGATAGATAAGCATTTGTTGCATACATAAATAGGTCTACTCAGACTTAGATAAGAGTACACACAGGTACACACCTTCAATTCCATACAATACACACTTCAATATGGTCCTCCGCCTGCCATGGCCATTGTCAGCAAATCAACAACCACCAGCCCTCCCACCTACAGTCAATCAAACAAAGCCATCCAACATGCAGCCGACAGCGACAATTGGCGCACTGCATACCAACGAGCCTGCAGCAGTCAACAGAAAGCCACCATCTCCACCGCCAACGAAAACTTCATCCATGATTTGTACGTCGAACCTCATCCACCTCTCCACGAAGCAGACCTCCCCACATCACCACAACCACCACCCCCACCTCAATACAATCTCCCAGGGGACATCTGCGAAAGTATCAAGAGCCTCCCAAAAGGCAAGGCGAATGGAATCATTGCAGACTCTGTCGACACCTTCAGCCGCCTAGTTCGTCTCGACAATCCACAATCAACTCGGATCTCCAATTCTTCTTCAATATAATCTTTACCAACAAACTCCCTAATGAAATTAAACCTTATCTACGTGATACCTACCTCTTCTGCTTGCACAAGGATCCCAACGATCCATCGAAACTCCGCCCCATCGGCGTGCCTACAGCCATCAGACGCATCCTCGGGAATCACATCGCCCGTTCCTACCGCCAACGCTTCGCCCTCCATCTCCTACCCCACAACTTTGCAGTCGGCGTGTCCAATGGCCAGGACTTCGTCATCAACCCAACTTGCCATGGACAAATTCATCACCGGATCTCAAAGTGAAGGTCGCCCACCAACTAGGGCTGTAGTCTTCACGGATATGACCAACATGTTCAACCTCATCTCGCGTGAGGAGCTCAGGGATTGCCTTCGCAGCCACTTCCCTGAACTCATTCACGTTGCCGACTTATTCTACCAAGAGTCTGGCAACGTCCACTTCCAACATGGATCAGGTGACTGGTTCAACCTTCAAATGGAAGAAGGTGTTAATCAAGGCTGCCCCCTTTCACCCATCTTCGCCGCGCTCGTCTTCCATCGAGTACTAGCACCCCTCCAAGCCTCCCTCAATGAACGTGCCAACGCTAGAGTCATCAATGGTGATTATGGGGACGACGGCTGCGGCTCAGTCTCCATCACTGCCTTCGTCGATGACAACAGCAATGTAATCCCTCTAGTCGATTTCGACTTCTTCACGAAACTGAACGAGCTTGCCCCTCCCAGAGGCTGCCGCCTCAACTCCTTCAAAACCCACATCCTTACTTCCACAAACGGTTCATCTCCTATACCGTCTCTTCGTCGCACCAATCCAGCCCTTGTCGAGTCCCTCCAACGTGCCATCAACACCTATTCCATCTCCAAAGCTTCCAATCCCACCGATTCGCCCATCCCTGTCGAAATAGTAGAGGGCTACCGCCTCCTCGGAGCCCCAGTAGGATCAGCCAAGTTTGCAAGAGAATTCTGCTTTGAGCGTGTCGCTACTGCCACCGCCGATGCCCACACCCTCACTTCTTCTGTGTCCAACCTCCAAACCCGCCTTCGCCTCTTCATCCAATGCACCATCCACAAATTGCCGCACCTCCTCGGCTATGACGTCCTCCACCACCTACCCCTTGACTACGTCATGTCAGGATTCAACTGGGAAGGCTGGGAAGGGCCTCTCATCGATGCCACCAACCACCTCATGTCCAACTTCTTCAAACAACTCCTTATCTCGACGCCTCGCTACCATGTCCATCCCACTCCTTGTACATCGCCCAAGGAGGCATTCCAGCCGGGGGCCTAGGACTCTACCGACCAGGAGCCAGAGCTATTCCCGACTTCGTCCTCACCAAGACCAAAGCTACAAACTTTGCAGGGCAGGGCATCCCTTTTCATGCCGAAGTTCCAAACTACCAACTTCCTTCTTCCATCAGCTCCCTCTACAACCTTGCCTCCAACCCTTTCTCCCTCACACTCCAGCGGTTCCAACATGCCCTCCCCACCATCGCTTCCATCGCCGTCTCCCACCGTGTCCCACATGACCAACGCACCAACCACCTCCTAACAAAAGTGTCCACCAACAGTGCCAGACACCGCCTTCGACTCCACACCAACGCCACAACCACCGCCCTCATCTACGCCAGCACTCCCGAAGATCTCTGCCACATCCTCCCAGGGGTCCTCTCTTCCCACATGTCCTACCCACTCGTCCACATGTCTCGTAGCAACGTTAAACATCGGCTTGGCAACTTCGATTTCACTGTCATGCTCAAACGCAAACTAGTCCTCCCCATCTACCACCCAGCTTCAGCTCCTGTTTGTAAATGCGGCACCACCCACGACATATACGGCCATCACCACCTCCGCTGCACTGGCATCAGCAAGAAAGCCGCTCATAACTACATCAATGAAAACGGCCGATCTGTCAAAATTCGAGTATTTGTACTTGTACTTTGGAAAAAGTATGTCAGAAAAAAGCGAGAATGCATACGAAAGCATCTCACACGAGGATTGCGCTACAAAGCTAGGAAACACACATAAACTGATGAGCCCTACTACCTCCTACTACTCCCTTCGACGAACAGTACGGAGTACGGCCATCACTTCTATCACATGCCATCCCTCCCCCGCTCATCAATATCTCCTCGTCACCCCCCTTCTGCATCTCTGCATCCTGCATAGAGCGGCGCAGCAGTGAAATAATAAATAATCCCTGCGTCGACCATTGACACAAACAAACCCCCGCCGGCGACACTCTCCATCACCGCCGACCGCCGTCATCTGTATTGTTAATCATGGTGCGGAGCAACCATGGGTCTTCCTTTGAACCTAGAAAGAAGAGGAAAAGCAACGACGCCAGCAGCAGCAGTGATGATGACAGCCGCAGCGAAGAGGCAAAGCAACCAGCGAAACTGAAAGTCCAACACGCCGATGCTGTGGAGACAACAAACTCATTCACTGTTCAATGCATGCCAGATTATCGTCGGCGTGTTAAGAAAGTGCAGGAATATTTGCAGACGGAGTACCCTGATGTTTATAATGAAGTTGTGTACGAACTCACCTCCGAGGAGAAAGCAGACAAAACTCGTCACTATCACAACGCGACGCATAGCTTCTTCTACGATCAATTTCCCACCAAATTTCTTCAATCCTTCTTGAGTAATCAATGGAAAGATGAAGAGAAGGAGATTCGTTACACATACGATCAAAGTTACTCAAAGAACTGGAGAAACTTGTTACATTGGAACCGGCGGGTACTGTGAAACGCCCGACAGGCGTCCCGCCAAGTGTTTTGATCCGCGACGAAATACGTGACGCAATGAAGCTTCTACGCAAATATCGCCGTGATGTTGAGTGGCTGAAGGACAATTTAGCGGGAATAGTGAAGAATGCAATGGAAGAACGAGCGACTGAAAATGGGAACATCACCGCAACTTTCGTGGCGGAAACAGTTGCTGCTGCTACTGCAACAGCGACTGCGCCGATTGCGCAAAAAATGGTGGAAATGGAGGAACGGATTATGGCTCGCATTGGGGCATCTTCTTCAGTTCATACCAATGGCGGTGTGCCAGCTTCCGCTTCCTTGCCTGAGAGACTGGAGGCACGCCTCTATCCTTCTTACACGTATCAAGATCCTCATGCAGCGGCAAGTAAGAAGCATCAGTCGGATTGGCTTGTTCCGTTAAGCTTTGAGATGCCATCAGCAGATTTATATTCTGGGTGGACAAGATGGCTGCAGGGGTTTCCTTCCTATGCTATTCTAGATGGCAATGGCGAACAGATTAATGCACCAGTCAGGCCTTTCCGCCTGATGAAGAAAGGCAACTTGCCACGCAGGTTGAGGAGATCCTACGACAATAATTGGAAACCAATAATGGAATTGATGGAGAAAGAAGTTGAAGACGAGATTCGCACTCGTCACGTCCATGATATGGACTTTGAGTTCTTTAGAAGCACTTATGACAAAGCTCTGAAAGCTATCCAGGAGGAGTATCCAGAATTTGCAAGTCCGAAGAGTACCTGGAAAGTGTCAACTTACTGTAGGAAGTTGAGAGAGATAAATGTCTCGCGTAAGAAGAAGGAAGACATGAATATGGTGTAGCTTAATTTCATTAATTATTTGTCACGTTGTTCCAATACATACACGTCCGTCAAGTTGTGTGATAATGTTGATTGTGCGTGTTCGTGTGGATGTTGGATGGAGGTTTCGGATCTTGGCTGTACTTGGCTGCCCACGCGACGAACTTGCCCACGTCCAGGAACCCGTTCGCTGGGCACATAGTAGTTTTATGCCCTTATTCTTGACCCTGCATACTTCTGCATACTTTTTCCACTAGCAATAAAGCCGGCCAGCTTTGTATGCAGAAATACGTCGAATATGACAGATCGTATGCAGATATGACATACTATTTCCAAATCCTAGATCCAATCCCTCGCGTAAATCTGTCAAAATTCGAGTATTTGTACTTGTACTTTGGAAAAAGTATGTCAGAAAAAAGCGAGAATGCATACGAAAGCATCTCACACGAGGATTGCGCTACAAAGCTAGGAAACACACATAAACTGATGAGCCCTACTACCTCCTACTACTCCCTTCGACGAACAGTACGGAGTACGGCCATCACTTCTATCACATGCCATCCCTCCCCCGCTCATCAATATCTCCTCGTCACCCCCCTTCTGCATCTCTGCATCCTGCATAGAGCGGCGCAGCAGTGAAATAATAAATAATCCCTGCGTCGACCATTGACACAAACAAACCCCCGCCGGCGACACTCTCCATCACCGCCGACCGCCGTCATCTGTATTGTTAATCATGGTGCGGAGCAACCATGGGTCTTCCTTTGAACCTAGAAAGAAGAGGAAAAGCAACGACGCCAGCAGCAGCAGTGATGATGACAGCCGCAGCGAAGAGGCAAAGCAACCAGCGAAACTGAAAGTCCAACACGCCGATGCTGTGGAGACAACAAACTCATTCACTGTTCAATGCATGCCAGATTATCGTCGGCGTGTTAAGAAAGTGCAGGAATATTTGCAGACGGAGTACCCTGATGTTTATAATGAAGTTGTGTACGAACTCACCTCCGAGGAGAAAGCAGACAAAACTCGTCACTATCACAACGCGACGCATAGCTTCTTCTACGATCAATTTCCCACCAAATTTCTTCAATCCTTCTTGAGTAATCAATGGAAAGATGAAGAGAAGGAGATTCGTTACACATACGATCAAAGTTACTCAAAGAACTGGAGAAACTTGTTACATTGGAACCGGCGGGTACTGTGAAACGCCCGACAGGCGTCCCGCCAAGTGTTTTGATCCGCGACGAAATACGTGACGCAATGAAGCTTCTACGCAAATATCGCCGTGATGTTGAGTGGCTGAAGGACAATTTAGCGGGAATAGTGAAGAATGCAATGGAAGAACGAGCGACTGAAAATGGGAACATCACCGCAACTTTCGTGGCGGAAACAGTTGCTGCTGCTACTGCAACAGCGACTGCGCCGATTGCGCAAAAAATGGTGGAAATGGAGGAACGGATTATGGCTCGCATTGGGGCATCTTCTTCAGTTCATACCAATGGCGGTGTGCCAGCTTCCGCTTCCTTGCCTGAGAGACTGGAGGCACGCCTCTATCCTTCTTACACGTATCAAGATCCTCATGCAGCGGCAAGTAAGAAGCATCAGTCGGATTGGCTTGTTCCGTTAAGCTTTGAGATGCCATCAGCAGATTTATATTCTGGGTGGACAAGATGGCTGCAGGGGTTTCCTTCCTATGCTATTCTAGATGGCAATGGCGAACAGATTAATGCACCAGTCAGGCCTTTCCGCCTGATGAAGAAAGGCAACTTGCCACGCAGGTTGAGGAGATCCTACGACAATAATTGGAAACCAATAATGGAATTGATGGAGAAAGAAGTTGAAGACGAGATTCGCACTCGTCACGTCCATGATATGGACTTTGAGTTCTTTAGAAGCACTTATGACAAAGCTCTGAAAGCTATCCAGGAGGAGTATACAGAATTTGCAAGTCCGAAGAGTACCTGGAAAGTGTCAACTTACTGTAGGAAGTTGAGAGAGATAAATGTCTCGCGTAAGAAGAAGGAAGACATGAATATGGTGTAGCTTAATTTCATTAATTATTTGTCACGTTGTTCCAATACATACACGTCCGTCAAGTTGTGTGATAATGTTGATTGTGCGTGTTCGTGTGGATGTTGGATGGAGGTTTCGGATCTTGGCTGTACTTGGCTGCCCACGCGACGAACTTGCCCACGTCCAGGAACCCGTTCGCTGGGCACATAGTAGTTTTATGCCCTTATTCTTGACCCTGCATACTTCTGCATACTTTTTCCACTAGCAATAAAGCCGGCCAGCTTTGTATGCAGAAATACGTCGAATATGACAGATCGTATGCAGATATGACATACTATTTCCAAATCCTAGATCCAATCCCTCGCGTAAATCTGTCAAAATTCGAGTATTTGTACTTGTACTTTGGAAAAAGTATGTCAGAAAAAAGCGAGAATGCATACGAAAGCATCTCACACGAGGATTGCGCTACAAAGCTAGGAAACACACATAAACTGATGAGCCCTACTACCTCCTACTACTCCCTTCGACGAACAGTACGGAGTACGGCCATCACTTCTATCACATGCCATCCCTCCCCCGCTCATCAATATCTCCTCGTCACCCCCCTTCTGCATCTCTGCATCCTGCATAGAGCGGCGCAGCAGTGAAATAATAAATAATCCCTGCGTCGACCATTGACACAAACAAACCCCCGCCGGCGACACTCTCCATCACCGCCGACCGCCGTCATCTGTATTGTTAATCATGGTGCGGAGCAACCATGGGTCTTCCTTTGAACCTAGAAAGAAGAGGAAAAGCAACGACGCCAGCAGCAGCAGTGATGATGACAGCCGCAGCGAAGAGGCAAAGCAACCAGCGAAACTGAAAGTCCAACACGCCGATGCTGTGGAGACAACAAACTCATTCACTGTTCAATGCATGCCAGATTATCGTCGGCGTGTTAAGAAAGTGCAGGAATATTTGCAGACGGAGTACCCTGATGTTTATAATGAAGTTGTGTACGAACTCACCTCCGAGGAGAAAGCAGACAAAACTCGTCACTATCACAACGCGACGCATAGCTTCTTCTACGATCAATTTCCCACCAAATTTCTTCAATCCTTCTTGAGTAATCAATGGAAAGATGAAGAGAAGGAGATTCGTTACACATACGATCAAAGTTACTCAAAGAACTGGAGAAACTTGTTACATTGGAACCGGCGGGTACTGTGAAACGCCCGACAGGCGTCCCGCCAAGTGTTTTGATCCGCGACGAAATACGTGACGCAATGAAGCTTCTACGCAAATATCGCCGTGATGTTGAGTGGCTGAAGGACAATTTAGCGGGAATAGTGAAGAATGCAATGGAAGAACGAGCGACTGAAAATGGGAACATCACCGCAACTTTCGTGGCGGAAACAGTTGCTGCTGCTACTGCAACAGCGACTGCGCCGATTGCGCAAAAAATGGTGGAAATGGAGGAACGGATTATGGCTCGCATTGGGGCATCTTCTTCAGTTCATACCAATGGCGGTGTGCCAGCTTCCGCTTCCTTGCCTGAGAGACTGGAGGCACGCCTCTATCCTTCTTACACGTATCAAGATCCTCATGCAGCGGCAAGTAAGAAGCATCAGTCGGATTGGCTTGTTCCGTTAAGCTTTGAGATGCCATCAGCAGATTTATATTCTGGGTGGACAAGATGGCTGCAGGGGTTTCCTTCCTATGCTATTCTAGATGGCAATGGCGAACAGATTAATGCACCAGTCAGGCCTTTCCGCCTGATGAAGAAAGGCAACTTGCCACGCAGGTTGAGGAGATCCTACGACAATAATTGGAAACCAATAATGGAATTGATGGAGAAAGAAGTTGAAGACGAGATTCGCACTCGTCACGTCCATGATATGGACTTTGAGTTCTTTAGAAGCACTTATGACAAAGCTCTGAAAGCTATCCAGGAGGAGTATCCAGAATTTGCAAGTCCGAAGAGTACCTGGAAAGTGTCAACTTACTGTAGGAAGTTGAGAGAGATAAATGTCTCGCGTAAGAAGAAGGAAGACATGAATATGGTGTAGCTTAATTTCATTAATTATTTGTCACGTTGTTCCAATACATACACGTCCGTCAAGTTGTGTGATAATGTTGATTGTGCGTGTTCGTGTGGATGTTGGATGGAGGTTTCGGATCTTGGCTGTACTTGGCTGCCCACGCGACGAACTTGCCCACGTCCAGGAACCCGTTCGCTGGGCACATAGTAGTTTTATGCCCTTATTCTTGACCCTGCATACTTCTGCATACTTTTTCCACTAGCAATAAAGTACTTTCGTAAGTACGTGAAGCCTGAAGCCTGAAGCCCCATTCATTCATGTAAGTATTCATCGAGGCGAAAAGTATTCAAGCAAGGCAGAGGCAGAGCTGATGAAGAAGATGACAACATCAAATAATAATAAGAGCACCGAGAGGAATGACGACGATGATGATATATGTGTCTTGATCTACAGAGAGAGTCAGCTGAGAAAGGCTGAGGCGGCGGCCGCAGCTGCGGAGGCTGAGAGAAGGAAGACATCATCTGCTTCAACTCAGAATAGATCCTCTCGACAGAAGATTCAAATTCGCAATCGAGATAATAATAATACATCATCGGTGAGGCAAATCTCACCAAAGAGGAAGAGGCCTTCTTCGACGGAAGAGGAGGACCACGCTGCAAAGAAAAATGTGACAGACGGAAGGCGTAGACTATGCACCACTGTAGGGTGCACAAATTATGTCGTTAGCGGAGGAGTATGCGTGAGGCACGGGGCAAAGAAGAAGCGATGCAGCTACGAAGGATGTACAAATCAATCTAAGGTAAGAGGAGTGTGCTTCAGGCATGGGGGGAAAAGCAAACTATGCAATACTGCAGGGTGCACAAATTATGTCACGAATCGAGGAGTATGCGTTAGGCATGGGGCGGCAAAGAAGAAACAATGCAGCTATGAAGGATGCACCAGTCAATCTAAGATAGGAGGAGTGTGCTACAGGCATGGGGCAAAGCGCAAACCATGTAGTAGCGAAGGGTGCACAAACTCTGTCGTTAACGGAGGAGTATGCGTTAGGCATGGGGCAAAGGTAAAGCGCAAACTATGTAGCTCTGAAGGTTGTACAAATCGGTCTAAAATAGGAGGAGTGTGCAAGAGGCACGGGGCAAAGGTGACACTATGCAGCTACGAAGGATGCACAAATCAGTCTAAAAGAGGAGGAGTGTGTATTCGGCATGGAGCGAAGATGATGTGATGACGGGGGAGTATGCATTCGAGATGTGGGGCACAGCGCAAACTATGGAGCAGTGAAGGATGTACGAATCAAGTTTAAATGCCTACTTATGCTCTCTCTACTTTGTTATTAATTCTTTACTCCACCGAAGTATTTTAACGCTTGCACGGTCTTGACTGCACTTGATAATATAATATATTAGTGCTAGAGAGAAGGAAGTATATTGTGAATAAAAGAAAGAAGACGTCCCCGTTAATTCATTGCAAGGCAGAGTCGTCTCCAAGCACACTCCACAAAGACTCCAAATTTTTCGTCTCCTTGCCGGCTGATTCACACATTGACTGACTATCCTCCCACCTGCACTACTACTTATTAGAGATACTTGATGCAACTCTCCATCTTTTGTCCAGGAAACGACCTCCTTCATTCAAAATTGAATCTACCGTCATATCATCGCACATGATACATTCTGGTTCACTAACCTATTGGCCACATAACTGCGGATATTTTGGCCTCTTTTTGGCAGCAATCGGATATGGATCGGATATAAAATATCCGATGTTTATTTGTGACTACAGCATCAATATCTAGCCCAGTAATCATTACCAATTGATTGAACAGGCTTCTAAAGTATTCTGATCTTCATAGTTTGCATGAATATCATCTTTAAATTAATTGTTACAATGAATAAATGCCCTACACCTCAGCAATTCAACAAGATAAATCCTTCCCGAGTTGCTTTTTTTGCTGAACCTGCCACTGTCCATGCCGTCATGAGAAACAAGACATAGCAACACTCTTGTGCTTTTGTTATATCATAAACAAGCGTAATGACAAGCAGCAACAACTCATGAGCATCTTGACGACGATAGATACGATATGGTAGAATGTTGTGATGCCAGCCAGCCCGCACTGGACCTCTCAGACCAGCTACGACATTGTAGCATGCAACCTTGCCCTCTCTCCAATTGGTATCTCGTAGTTGCACGAGCGTTTTTGTCTCCAAGATGGTTCGTGCTGTGAGCTCTGACTTATCTAGATACAAGCTCTGTCTCGTCTTCTCGCTCTGGATTAGCATATAATAATCGTAGGGCTCACGTGGGTTCTAGGGGGCTGCCCCAGGAAATTGCACTATATTAAATGTGGCCGGACCGATCAGATATATTTTTCTAGCGAGTCGACCTCATTTTGCAAAACAAGAAGAGAGAGAAGAGAGAGTTTTGCAAAATTGACCTTAAAAAGGTCAGTCACTAATAACGCTCTACCCGGAAGGCTCTCTCTCTTGCACACGGCCGGCCTCCGGCCGTGCGGCAGCAGGAGACAATGTGAACGAAGAATTGTTAACACACTTAACACACATATTTAACACGACATATGATACTACAAACTTTCTCTTCTTAATTGTTATTACTACTTCAAAAAGCTATTAACATTGCGGTAGCCTTCCGGGTTTTTTTGTTGGTTCGGGTCATTCTACAGTTCTCTCAAAGCATCCAGCTCAATACATTTTCTTTCGTGCTAAAGGCTTTCCAGATTCTTGCTTTGTATTCCTTTATGCGCGTGTCCATTCCCAAGATAACAGCTGACTTATGCCTTTGCAGCTTCTCATTGAGTTCAATTGTCAATGTCAAGCCTTCATTCAAGTAATTTCACATGCGCTGAAGTTTCCAATCGAGAAGCTACGTGCCTCCTTTCGTCAGCATCTGTTCCGATCTTTAAGGTCTGCTTCATCCCCTGCAAATTGAACAAGCTCCGAGCACCTAAAGAGTGAAGTCTTGTGTTTGTGCAACCTTTGAGGGTACCAAGATTTTATCAATTCAGTGCAATTCAGCATGTTTGCCTCGCTCATCTCCAACAACACATTTTTTAAGCGCTCACATGCATTGCCAGTACCTTCTGCAACTTGTTTGGATTCATTTGAGTACGCCAACAGCACACGAGCAGGTGGCAGGTGCAGCTGGAGCAGGAGCAGCTACTCTAGGGACAGCCGCTGCAGAGACAGAAGGCGCAGGTGGGCCAGCAGCTTTGTCCTTTTCAATCAAAGATGATTCAGAAGCATCATCGAAGGTGAGGAAAATTCGAGTTAAATCTTCCACAGAGTCGTCTTGCAGCTTTCTCTTTGATGAGCACGAGTAGTAGGTGAGTCTGAAAGGGGCGAATATAACTGATTCATGAGACGCTTCGCCCTGTTCCGCTCCTTCTCCAATTCTGCTTTCGATGACTCAATCTCATGTTTGTGACACTCGATAAGCGCTTTCTTCCACTCCTGCTCTCCCTATTCTTCTCTTTCATTTCCGATACGTCGTCTCCAATCTGCAATACCATCATGAACATGGCCCCGTGATCTTGCGTTGATGGGCCCATTGCTTCCAGCTTGTTCTCGTCAAATCTCTTCTTGCAATCATCACCAGCGAACTTGGACCACTCAAGTAGGACACTTCTACATCGGCCAAACCTATCCTGTCAGCAGCTTCAAAAAGGGTACTTACAACAAGACAATGGCCACCACACAACCTTAACATTTCTGGAAGATGACAGACCATGGCCACAAAGCAAGTTTCGACAATAATACGCATTTCCCCTCACGCTGGAACAAAGGCACATCAACTGCGAAGAGTTCATCCATCAATTTATCCACTTGCTCACGATTTCCCTTTCTTACCGCATCAATATCCAATATCAGGCATACTTATCAGGGCGAGAGTGCCCTCCGCTCGGCCCAATTTTCGTACGGCGGCGGCAGCATTATTCGATGATGCCATTATTATTAAAATAGTAGTAATGATGATACTTAGGAGGGTGGATTATTTCGAGGTTTGCATGGATTGCGTGTGAAGAGGGGGAGTGGTATGGTGTCTTGTGTCTTGATCTTGAAGTGATCTTGTGCTTCGTGCTGCTTCGTGCCAGATTTTTTGCCTCTCAGCGCAGAGGCGCTTCGCGCCTCTTCATTCTTCCTCCTTCTCGTTTTGCAAAACTCGCTTACGCTCGCAAAACTGGGATTTTTTTCGGATATATCGGCACCCCCCAGCGGATATCCCTACCTACCCCTATGATGTGCGGGTTCTAACCCGCATTTAGAATCTATGTGCGGGTTATAACCCCACTTAGCAATGTGCCGCTAATTGATGCCATAGACGCCACCAACCGTCTAACCCCTGCATCAGAATCATCAACTGGACCAATATGATCAATGTTGAACGTTGGTTTGGGCCGCGGTAGTGTGTGTGGGGTTGTGGTGTAGCCTCATTACACGAGATTACACGGCACCGGCCATCATCTTTTTCAGCCGTCACCAAGCAGTTGTGGTGATGGTTACGTCAACCATACACGTCCGTCTCGTCCCCTTCATCACGCGATGATACTTTATATCAATGGGGATGTTTCGGTGCCAGTATTCCTTCGGTTTGGGCTTGTATTCATGCTGAATTCGATAATCGCCGCTCGGTATTATTTTCCTTCCACAATAATAATCGTCGATCATCGACAAATGAAATGATTTAGATGGCCAGCACACGATAGTGAGGGCAGCCAAATTGAACAATAAAGTATTATGGATGCTCTGGGCTTGTGGAATGGACACAACTATCGCTGTTATGATGAGTCAACAAGTCGTCTTCAGAAGGGCAACTCAAAAAAGCGCGTATTATTTCTGCAAACACGGAGAAGATTAGTGTTATTTCATGTTTAAATATTGGATTGTGGCGAAAATAGTGCGAACTGAGGGGGATTGGGAAGTGCTGTGTGGGAAGTAGCCGTTCATCATGGACAGTGGAGTGAATGCTGAATGATATCTACTTGTGGGGGATAAATGTGAAAATTATTAACTACGCTGAAACAACGCCCATTTGATTATAAAATGTCATGATCGTCAATCGAATCACCCACAATAGTATTAAGTACAATAAGGCACTGTGAAATGTATACACTTCATTGCCCAGAGCACCTAATTGCATATAATGCAAAGATTTATCTTCATTCCATCATGTTTCAGCACTAAAGTAGAGGTAATATCAACGCCATCGAGGGCAAAGTATCATTTAAAATTATAGTAATAGCAAGCCCATGATAACTGCTGACGATGAAGATCATTAGTTCTGGATATAGAAGCATTATGCGTAGTGCGTAGGCTCCTATTGCAGTGGACAACATGGTCTACCATGGTCAAGATCTTCTGGTGGTATCTATTCTACGAGTAAGTTAGCTATTATTACGTACTTACTTACTCTTTCTATGTGCGGGTTCTGTCCCTCCCGCCATTTCCTACCGCGATAAAAATACGCACAAAAAACCGTAGGGATATGTGGCCATGGGGTTATGGTTCACTTCCTACTCTTCCATTTCATCGATACTTATATGATTCGAAATGAAAGTTGTCTTTTCTGTCACATTTTTAGTATATCAATTACGATATCGTGTCAACAAAGGCACTGTATGTCAACAATAAAGCGCTCAAAAAATCGCACCACTTCGAAAATCGCACCAAAAATATTTTGCCAGAGCTAGAGCTTTCTACGCACAAAACACACATCGACTGAAACTAGAGTGCCTCACTACACTCAACATCGACCATCTACCTATCTGCACCAGCCATAAATATTGATAGTAGATGTTATTACCTTTCGATTAAGCCGCTAGGAGTCATCCTATGCACTATACTCCCAGTACAGTGGCTGCATAGGTGCTCAATACGCATGCTTCATACATAGAATCACTGTAATTACTGTAGGTGAAATAGGCCATTTTTTGAACCGATGCTTGCGCTTTACCTAATAGCTATAAGGAGGTCAACTAATTTTAATAATTGTATTTGAATATTCTTCTTCAAGAGTTTTTGACTATCAGTTTGGGTTCAACATGTTGATAGGTGCGTTCTATGAAGGGCGTACTCACATGAACACGGTTGTTTTGTCTATTTTTTGTGCGGTGGTGCCTCTCTATAGTTAAAAAAAGGTGGGAAGTAAAATCGCACAAAAATTTTTGTGCGACTTTCTGCGCACGCTACCGCGATGAGAAAATCGCACCAAAAAATTTTGGTGCGATTTTTCAAAGCTAGGCAACACCGCACAAAACACAAAACAACCATCTGAGTATGCTCTTCATAGAGCGCACCTTTCAACATGTTGAACCCAAACTGACACGCAGAAATCCTTGAGGAAGTATATTCGAATACAATTATTAATTAGTTGACCGCTATATAACTATTAAATCAATAGCAAGCATCGGTCCAAAATGGACTATTTCACCTAGTAAAAGTAGTGATTCTATGTATGACGCATGCGTATATGAGCACCTATGCAGCAACTGTAATGCAAGTATGGTACATATGATGACTCCCATGAGTACCGTTACCGTCTCGTCAGCAAGTTCATTTGAGAAAGTCAGTGCCGGTCCGAAAATGATGATCCGCACCGCCACGCCGCGCCGGCCGGCTGGCGCCGGCCGTGATCAGGCAAGGCACAAGGGTAAATAAGCAGGGTTGGCGACGACGGTTCCCGCCAAAATTTTACCTAGTAAAAAAGCTGAGTACCGTTACCGTCTCGTCAGCAAGTTCGATTGAGAAAGTCAGTGCCGGTCCGAACAGGATGATCAGCACTGACCACGCCGCTCAAGGCACGGCAACCATGATCACCGTTGCCGCCGCTGAATTAGACCAAGTTAACAGCCGTATTATGGGGTGATTGGTGGCTGACGGTTACTATGGATTATTATGTTGGTGTCGAAGCCCTCGCCGCTGCAAAATCCCCTGAGGGAAGGCAGCATTGAGGCAATATTAGACGATGACGTCCGGCGAGCGCCGCACACTGAACAGTGCTCATTGAACGTCGCAAGGAGCGTTTCTGCTTAATCCAAGCACGATAACACAGACATAGTAATCCATAGTAACGAACAGCCACCGATCGACCGATATTACGGTTATTATCTTGGTCTATTCCAGCGGCGGCAACGCTGACCATGGTTGCCGGCAGAGAGTGTTCAATTTGAGCTTTCAATGACGGAGATCGGGCAGGGCAACCGAGACTCAATGAAAGGAAGCGAGACTCAATTATAGGGATCTCAAAGTCGTAACGAAACTTTTACTTAGGAAAACTTGATGCCGCTTTCTGATCACTGCTGATCATAGGGGCGATATCCACCTCCGCAGCCCAAATTTCAAAAGAGAGGTCCAAAATTGACCAAGTCATAATACAATATGACCACCGTTAGAAAGCTCTTCTGAAGCTCTATCGATCGGTACCATCTTGACGCAACAAAATCTAAACACTGCTCGGGCAAAGCCCTCGCAAAAGAACGACCGCTTTAATGCAACGATAACATCATGACAATTGGCACGTCGAAAATCAAAAAAAGCGAGCACCTTCATCTGGTAAGATCCTGACAATAGTTACGGGCGCATCCAACAATAATCGCAGCTCGCCCCCCCGGGCCTAAGAACGCTTCGCTGAAGACAGAAGCATAGATCAGCGCCGTCAATGATAGGTTGGCACGGGTGGTCTGCCTACGTGTACCGTCCAATATCAATATCACATGTACCGTCCATCATTGTCCATCATTCATTGCGCAACATCCACTTGCCTCGACTTCGCTCGGCCAGTGATGTTAGTATTTACCAACAAGCAGCAGCATCATCTACCTACCACTGCTGCTACTCCATCGTCATCGTCAACTCCTCCTCCATCGTCGGCTCCTCCATCAACCACAAGCAGCTACCTACTCCACACTCAACTACCACTGCTGCTACGATACTCCAACACAACTCCTCCGTCATCATTGCGAGTTCACAGCCAAGAGCAACAACCACAAGTCACAAGGTATCGTCGGCAATGGCAATGATGTGGAGGAGGAGGAGGATGATAATGAATACAGAATACAACGCTAGGCCAGTTGATGATGAGGGCAAAGCGAGGGCCCCTGCCCGAGCTGTGTTTAGTGTTTATTAATGGAATAGATCTCACCGCATTAAAGTGGTCGTTCTTCAGCGCAGCGTCATCACCCACCCGTACCAACTGTCTGGATCACACTACCTCGAGATATTATATAGACGTAACAATTGTCATTGACAATGGGTGCTGATGCTGATGCTGATGCTGATCGTTAAGGAGTGTATTATTATTATTGCGAGGGCGACGCAGGAGGCCGAGCAGTGTTTATTGTACAAATCGATTCATCTTGAAACAACGATTCGAATGGTCGTCTATTTGTTGCTTTTTTGTTGAAATTTCGAATTTTGGAGTGGATTCGACGCTCGGCATTGGGATTCTAGGGCTAGAGTCGCTTTAGTTGAGTACATTGACAAGGGATCGGTATATGGCTTTGAAACTACAACCAATCGATAGGGCTTGACGAGAGGATTCCAAATCACCACTCATTGCTTTCATACGACTTTTGTAAAGGAAGATATCAAGGAAAAGGCGGATTCTATGAATGATGTGCTTCGATTTCGATGGATGATATGATTCGCTATTCACTGTTGTTCAACATGGAAACAGACTACAGCTACAGATGAAGATGTAGCGCTCTAGAGAGAGAATGAAGATGAAGGTAGCATAATAATAATTTAAAAATGATACAAGACGTATCAATTAAATATCGTGTATGTCAACAAAGGCACTGTCATAACAATCACACGCACAAACTAAAATCCATCAAAACCTCACGCTCGCTCACGCACGGCACACAACTAACATCATACATCATTGCAACCATGATGTCAAACCGACGCTACCAAACAATACTATTACTTCTCCTCCTTCTTCATGCCATTACAGTCCATTCCTTCAGTAACGATGCAGCTGCAATAATAACTGGCGCGATGACGATGAATTCAAAATTATTAGCATGGCAAGCAGCAGTAGTAGTTCGCCGCTCACTACTTTACCGTTCGACACATCATCATCATCATCATCATCGTCGTCATCATGGGAGAGGAGGAGTGTCGTTATATTGTGGACAAGGACGACAACATCAACATCATCCAACGCAACGACCGTTTTCAATAATAAACAAAGAAGAAAAAGAAGAAGATGGCACAGCAGAAGCAGAAGCAGCAGCAGCAGCAACACATTGGTTTACATATGCCTTACCGGAAGGATATTGTGTTGGTGTTGTCCTCTCTGCTGATATCGAAATAGCATCCAACAACATTAGGAACGCAGCGTCAGCGTCCAATAACGACAATCACACTATTCCACCACCATCATCCGTACTATCAATCAAAGAAATACTCCATCCTCAAGAATATCAATGGGGCATTACAAATCATCTATCTTCTCCCGTGTCACGAAGGTCGTATTATTTGGGAAGGGTGGCGCTACGATGAAGATGATGACGTTGGAGATCGATGATCGATCAGCGGTATGTTATTTGAGACGGACATCTTGATTTGCGAATCCGGCATTCACTTTTGATTTTTTGACCATCACCTTTGAAGCGAACGAAGTTGCATGCAGCTCACAATGACACTAACGGTCGTATCTTCCGTTTTAGCGGCCCAATGGGGACGACAAGTGTCGTTTTGGAAAGCTCTCATCGTGCTCTATCGATTCGGCGTATAATGATACCGATTAGACGACTTTTCACAATTCGAATCGGTCAAAAACGGGTCTAGAAAGCCCCGACAGCTTGCAAATCCACCTCCGCAGCCCAAATTTCAAAAGAGAGGTCCAAAATTGACCAAGTCATAATACAATATGACCACCGTTAGAAAGCTCTTCTGAAGCTCTATCGATCGGTACCATCTTGACGCAACAAAATCTAAACACTGCTCGGGCAAAGCCCTCGCAAAAGAACGACCGCTTTAATGCAACGATAACATCATGACAATTGGCACGTCGAAAATCAAAAAAAGCGAGCACCTTCATCTGGTAAGATCCTGACAATAGTTACGGGCGCATCCAACAATAATCGCAGCTCGCCCCCCCGGGCCTAAGAACGCTTCGCTGAAGACAGAAGCATAGATCAGCGCCGTCAATGATAGGTTGGCACGGGTGGTCTGCCTACGTGTACCGTCCAATATCAATATCACATGTACCGTCCATCATTGTCCATCATTCATTGCGCAACATCCACTTGCCTCGACTTCGCTCGGCCAGTGATGTTAGTATTTACCAACAAGCAGCAGCATCATCTACCTACCACTGCTGCTACTCCATCGTCATCGTCAACTCCTCCTCCATCGTCGGCTCCTCCATCAACCACAAGCAGCTACCTACTCCACACTCAACTACCACTGCTGCTACGATACTCCAACACAACTCCTCCGTCATCATTGCGAGTTCACAGCCAAGAGCAACAACCACAAGTCACAAGGTATCGTCGGCAATGGCAATGATGTGGAGGAGGAGGAGGATGATAATGAATACAGAATACAACGCTAGGCCAGTTGATGATGAGGGCAAAGCGAGGGCCCCTGCCCGAGCTGTGTTTAGTGTTTATTAATGGAATAGATCTCACCGCATTAAAGTGGTCGTTCTTCAGCGCAGCGTCATCACCCACCCGTACCAACTGTCTGGATCACACTACCTCGAGATATTATATAGACGTAACAATTGTCATTGACAATGGGTGCTGATGCTGATGCTGATGCTGATGCTGATCGTTAAGGAGTGTATTATTATTATTGCGAGGGCGACGCAGGAGGCCGAGCAGTGTTTATTGTACAAATCGATTCATCTTGAAACAACGATTCGAATGGTCGTCTATTTGTTGCTTTTTTGTTGAAATTTCGAATTTTGGAGTGGATTCGACGCTCGGCATTGGGATTCTAGGGCTAGAGTCGCTTTAGTTGAGTACATTGACAAGGGATCGGTATATGGCTTTGAAACTACAACCAATCGATAGGGCTTGACGAGAGGATTCCAAATCACCACTCATTGCTTTCATACGACTTTTGTAAAGGAAGATATCAAGGAAAAGGCGGATTCTATGAATGATGTGCTTCGATTTCGATGGATGATATGATTCGCTATTCACTGTTGTTCAACATGGAAACAGACTACAGCTACAGATGAAGATGTAGCGCTCTAGAGAGAGAATGAAGATGAAGGTAGCATAATAATAATTTAAAAATGATACAAGACGTATCAATTAAATATCGTGTATGTCAACAAAGGCACTGTCATAACAATCACACGCACAAACTAAAATCCATCAAAACCTCACGCTCGCTCACGCACGGCACACAACTAACATCATACATCATTGCAACCATGATGTCAAACCGACGCTACCAAACAATACTATTACTTCTCCTCCTTCTTCATGCCATTACAGTCCATTCCTTCAGTAACGATGCAGCTGCAATAATAACTGGCGCGATGACGATGAATTCAAAATTATTAGCATGGCAAGCAGCAGTAGTAGTTCGCCGCTCACTACTTTACCGTTCGACACATCATCATCATCATCATCATCGTCGTCATCATGGGAGAGGAGGAGTGTCGTTATATTGTGGACAAGGACGACAACATCAACATCATCCAACGCAACGACCGTTTTCAATAATAAACAAAGAAGAAAAAGAAGAAGATGGCACAGCAGAAGCAGAAGCAGCAGCAGCAGCAACACATTGGTTTACATATGCCTTACCGGAAGGATATTGTGTTGGTGTTGTCCTCTCTGCTGATATCGAAATAGCATCCAACAACATTAGGAACGCAGCGTCAGCGTCCAATAACGACAATCACACTATTCCACCACCATCATCCGTACTATCAATCAAAGAAATACTCCATCCTCAAGAATATCAATGGGGCATTACAAATCATCTATCTTCTCCCGTGTCACGAAGGTCGTATTATTTGGGAAGGGTGGCGCTACGATGAAGATGATGACGTTGGAGATCGATGATCGATCAGCGGTATGTTATTTGAGACGGACATCTTGATTTGCGAATCCGGCATTCACTTTTGATTTTTTGACCATCACCTTTGAAGCGAACGAAGTTGCATGCAGCTCACAATGACACTAACGGTCGTATCTTCCGTTTTAGCGGCCCAATGGGGACGACAAGTGTCGTTTTGGAAAGCTCTCATCGTGCTCTATCGATTCGGCGTATAATGATACCGATTAGACGACTTTTCACAATTCGAATCGGTCAAAAACGGGTCTAGAAAGCCCCGACAGCTTGCAAATCCACCTCCGCAGCCCAAATTTCAAAAGAGAGGTCCAAAATTGACCAAGTCATAATACAATATGACCACCGTTAGAAAGCTCTTCTGAAGCTCTATCGATCGGTACCATCTTGACGCAACAAAATCTAAACACTGCTCGGGCAAAGCCCTCGCAAAAGAACGACCGCTTTAATGCAACGATAACATCATGACAATTGGCACGTCGAAAATCAAAAAAAGCGAGCACCTTCATCTGGTAAGATCCTGACAATAGTTACGGGCGCATCCAACAATAATCGCAGCTCGCCCCCCCGGGCCTAAGAACGCTTCGCTGAAGACAGAAGCATAGATCAGCGCCGTCAATGATAGGTTGGCACGGGTGGTCTGCCTACGTGTACCGTCCAATATCAATATCACATGTACCGTCCATCATTGTCCATCATTCATTGCGCAACATCCACTTGCCTCGACTTCGCTCGGCCAGTGATGTTAGTATTTACCAACAAGCAGCAGCATCATCTACCTACCACTGCTGCTACTCCATCGTCATCGTCAACTCCTCCTCCATCGTCGGCTCCTCCATCAACCACAAGCAGCTACCTACTCCACACTCAACTACCACTGCTGCTACGATACTCCAACACAACTCCTCCGTCATCATTGCGAGTTCACAGCCAAGAGCAACAACCACAAGTCACAAGGTATCGTCGGCAATGGCAATGATGTGGAGGAGGAGGAGGATGATAATGAATACAGAATACAACGCTAGGCCAGTTGATGATGAGGGCAAAGCGAGGGCCCCTGCCCGAGCTGTGTTTAGTGTTTATTAATGGAATAGATCTCACCGCATTAAAGTGGTCGTTCTTCAGCGCAGCGTCATCACCCACCCGTACCAACTGTCTGGATCACACTACCTCGAGATATTATATAGACGTAACAATTGTCATTGACAATGGGTGCTGATGCTGATGCTGATGCTGATGCTGATGCTGATGCTGATGCTGATCGTTAAGGAGTGTATTATTATTATTGCGAGGGCGACGCAGGAGGCCGAGCAGTGTTTATTGTACAAATCGATTCATCTTGAAACAACGATTCGAATGGTCGTCTATTTGTTGCTTTTTTGTTGAAATTTCGAATTTTGGAGTGGATTCGACGCTCGGCATTGGGATTCTAGGGCTAGAGTCGCTTTAGTTGAGTACATTGACAAGGGATCGGTATATGGCTTTGAAACTACAACCAATCGATAGGGCTTGACGAGAGGATTCCAAATCACCACTCATTGCTTTCATACGACTTTTGTAAAGGAAGATATCAAGGAAAAGGCGGATTCTATGAATGATGTGCTTCGATTTCGATGGATGATATGATTCGCTATTCACTGTTGTTCAACATGGAAACAGACTACAGCTACAGATGAAGATGTAGCGCTCTAGAGAGAGAATGAAGATGAAGGTAGCATAATAATAATTTAAAAATGATACAAGACGTATCAATTAAATATCGTGTATGTCAACAAAGGCACTGTCATAACAATCACACGCACAAACTAAAATCCATCAAAACCTCACGCTCGCTCACGCACGGCACACAACTAACATCATACATCATTGCAACCATGATGTCAAACCGACGCTACCAAACAATACTATTACTTCTCCTCCTTCTTCATGCCATTACAGTCCATTCCTTCAGTAACGATGCAGCTGCAATAATAACTGGCGCGATGACGATGAATTCAAAATTATTAGCATGGCAAGCAGCAGTAGTAGTTCGCCGCTCACTACTTTACCGTTCGACACATCATCATCATCATCATCATCGTCGTCATCATGGGAGAGGAGGAGTGTCGTTATATTGTGGACAAGGACGACAACATCAACATCATCCAACGCAACGACCGTTTTCAATAATAAACAAAGAAGAAAAAGAAGAAGATGGCACAGCAGAAGCAGAAGCAGCAGCAGCAGCAGCAGCAACACATTGGTTTACATATGCCTTACCGGAAGGATATTGTGTTGGTGTTGTCCTCTCTGCTGATATCGAAATAGCATCCAACAACATTAGGAACGCAGCGTCAGCGTCCAATAACGACAATCACACTATTCCACCACCATCATCCGTACTATCAATCAAAGAAATACTCCATCCTCAAGAATATCAATGGGGCATTACAAATCATCTATCTTCTCCCGTGTCACGAAGGTCGTATTATTTGGGAAGGGTGGCGCTACGATGAAGATGATGACGTTGGAGATCGATGATCGATCAGCGGTATGTTATTTGAGACGGACATCTTGATTTGCGAATCCGGCATTCACTTTTGATTTTTTGACCATCACCTTTGAAGCGAACGAAGTTGCATGCAGCTCACAATGACACTAACGGTCGTATCTTCCGTTTTAGCGGCCCAATGGGGACGACAAGTGTCGTTTTGGAAAGCTCTCATCGTGCTCTATCGATTCGGCGTATAATGATACCGATTAGACGACTTTTCACAATTCGAATCGGTCAAAAACGGGTCTAGAAAGCCCCGACAGCTTGCAAATCCACCTCCGCAGCCCAAATTTCAAAAGAGAGGTCCAAAATTGACCAAGTCATAATACAATATGACCACCGTTAGAAAGCTCTTCTGAAGCTCTATCGATCGGTACCATCTTGACGCAACAAAATCTAAACACTGCTCGGGCAAAGCCCTCGCAAAAGAACGACCGCTTTAATGCAACGATAACATCATGACAATTGGCACGTCGAAAATCAAAAAAAGCGAGCACCTTCATCTGGTAAGATCCTGACAATAGTTACGGGCGCATCCAACAATAATCGCAGCTCGCCCCCCCGGGCCTAAGAACGCTTCGCTGAAGACAGAAGCATAGATCAGCGCCGTCAATGATAGGTTGGCACGGGTGGTCTGCCTACGTGTACCGTCCAATATCAATATCACATGTACCGTCCATCATTGTCCATCATTCATTGCGCAACATCCACTTGCCTCGACTTCGCTCGGCCAGTGATGTTAGTATTTACCAACAAGCAGCAGCATCATCTACCTACCACTGCTGCTACTCCATCGTCATCGTCAACTCCTCCTCCATCGTCGGCTCCTCCATCAACCACAAGCAGCTACCTACTCCACACTCAACTACCACTGCTGCTACGATACTCCAACACAACTCCTCCGTCATCATTGCGAGTTCACAGCCAAGAGCAACAACCACAAGTCACAAGGTATCGTCGGCAATGGCAATGATGTGGAGGAGGAGGAGGATGATAATGAATACAGAATACAACGCTAGGCCAGTTGATGATGAGGGCAAAGCGAGGGCCCCTGCCCGAGCTGTGTTTAGTGTTTATTAATGGAATAGATCTCACCGCATTAAAGTGGTCGTTCTTCAGCGCAGCGTCATCACCCACCCGTACCAACTGTCTGGATCACACTACCTCGAGATATTATATAGACGTAACAATTGTCATTGACAATGGGTGCTGATGCTGATGCTGATGCTGATCGTTAAGGAGTGTATTATTATTATTGCGAGGGCGACGCAGGAGGCCGAGCAGTGTTTATTGTACAAATCGATTCATCTTGAAACAACGATTCGAATGGTCGTCTATTTGTTGCTTTTTTGTTGAAATTTCGAATTTTGGAGTGGATTCGACGCTCGGCATTGGGATTCTAGGGCTAGAGTCGCTTTAGTTGAGTACATTGACAAGGGATCGGTATATGGCTTTGAAACTACAACCAATCGATAGGGCTTGACGAGAGGATTCCAAATCACCACTCATTGCTTTCATACGACTTTTGTAAAGGAAGATATCAAGGAAAAGGCGGATTCTATGAATGATGTGCTTCGATTTCGATGGATGATATGATTCGCTATTCACTGTTGTTCAACATGGAAACAGACTACAGCTACAGATGAAGATGTAGCGCTCTAGAGAGAGAATGAAGATGAAGGTAGCATAATAATAATTTAAAAATGATACAAGACGTATCAATTAAATATCGTGTATGTCAACAAAGGCACTGTCATAACAATCACACGCACAAACTAAAATCCATCAAAACCTCACGCTCGCTCACGCACGGCACACAACTAACATCATACATCATTGCAACCATGATGTCAAACCGACGCTACCAAACAATACTATTACTTCTCCTCCTTCTTCATGCCATTACCATTACAGTCCATTCCTTCAGTAACGATGCAGCTGCAATAATAACTGGCGCGATGACGATGAATTCAAAATTATTAGCATGGCAAGCAGCAGTAGTAGTTCGCCGCTCACTACTTTACCGTTCGACACATCATCATCATCATCATCATCGTCGTCATCATGGGAGAGGAGGAGTGTCGTTATATTGTGGACAAGGACGACAACATCAACATCATCCAACGCAACGACCGTTTTCAATAATAAACAAAGAAGAAAAAGAAGAAGATGGCACAGCAGAAGCAGAAGCAGCAGCAGCAGCAACACATTGGTTTACATATGCCTTACCGGAAGGATATTGTGTTGGTGTTGTCCTCTCTGCTGATATCGAAATAGCATCCAACAACATTAGGAACGCAGCGTCAGCGTCCAATAACGACAATCACACTATTCCACCACCATCATCCGTACTATCAATCAAAGAAATACTCCATCCTCAAGAATATCAATGGGGCATTACAAATCATCTATCTTCTCCCGTGTCACGAAGGTCGTATTATTTGGGAAGGGTGGCGCTACGATGAAGATGATGACGTTGGAGATCGATGATCGATCAGCGGTATGTTATTTGAGACGGACATCTTGATTTGCGAATCCGGCATTCACTTTTGATTTTTTGACCATCACCTTTGAAGCGAACGAAGTTGCATGCAGCTCACAATGACACTAACGGTCGTATCTTCCGTTTTAGCGGCCCAATGGGGACGACAAGTGTCGTTTTGGAAAGCTCTCATCGTGCTCTATCGATTCGGCGTATAATGATACCGATTAGACGACTTTTCACAATTCGAATCGGTCAAAAACGGGTCTAGAAAGCCCCGACAGCTTGCAAATCCACCTCCGCAGCCCAAATTTCAAAAGAGAGGTCCAAAATTGACCAAGTCATAATACAATATGACCACCGTTAGAAAGCTCTTCTGAAGCTCTATCGATCGGTACCATCTTGACGCAACAAAATCTAAACACTGCTCGGGCAAAGCCCTCGCAAAAGAACGACCGCTTTAATGCAACGATAACATCATGACAATTGGCACGTCGAAAATCAAAAAAAGCGAGCACCTTCATCTGGTAAGATCCTGACAATAGTTACGGGCGCATCCAACAATAATCGCAGCTCGCCCCCCCGGGCCTAAGAACGCTTCGCTGAAGACAGAAGCATAGATCAGCGCCGTCAATGATAGGTTGGCACGGGTGGTCTGCCTACGTGTACCGTCCAATATCAATATCACATGTACCGTCCATCATTGTCCATCATTCATTGCGCAACATCCACTTGCCTCGACTTCGCTCGGCCAGTGATGTTAGTATTTACCAACAAGCAGCAGCATCATCTACCTACCACTGCTGCTACTCCATCGTCATCGTCAACTCCTCCTCCATCGTCGGCTCCTCCATCAACCACAAGCAGCTACCTACTCCACACTCAACTACCACTGCTGCTACGATACTCCAACACAACTCCTCCGTCATCATTGCGAGTTCACAGCCAAGAGCAACAACCACAAGTCACAAGGTATCGTCGGCAATGGCAATGATGTGGAGGAGGAGGAGGATGATAATGAATACAGAATACAACGCTAGGCCAGTTGATGATGAGGGCAAAGCGAGGGCCCCTGCCCGAGCTGTGTTTAGTGTTTATTAATGGAATAGATCTCACCGCATTAAAGTGGTCGTTCTTCAGCGCAGCGTCATCACCCACCCGTACCAACTGTCTGGATCACACTACCTCGAGATATTATATAGACGTAACAATTGTCATTGACAATGGGTGCTGATGCTGATGCTGATGCTGATGCTGATCGTTAAGGAGTGTATTATTATTATTGCGAGGGCGACGCAGGAGGCCGAGCAGTGTTTATTGTACAAATCGATTCATCTTGAAACAACGATTCGAATGGTCGTCTATTTGTTGCTTTTTTGTTGAAATTTCGAATTTTGGAGTGGATTCGACGCTCGGCATTGGGATTCTAGGGCTAGAGTCGCTTTAGTTGAGTACATTGACAAGGGATCGGTATATGGCTTTGAAACTACAACCAATCGATAGGGCTTGACGAGAGGATTCCAAATCACCACTCATTGCTTTCATACGACTTTTGTAAAGGAAGATATCAAGGAAAAGGCGGATTCTATGAATGATGTGCTTCGATTTCGATGGATGATATGATTCGCTATTCACTGTTGTTCAACATGGAAACAGACTACAGCTACAGATGAAGATGTAGCGCTCTAGAGAGAGAATGAAGATGAAGGTAGCATAATAATAATTTAAAAATGATACAAGACGTATCAATTAAATATCGTGTATGTCAACAAAGGCACTGTCATAACAATCACACGCACAAACTAAAATCCATCAAAACCTCACGCTCGCTCACGCACGGCACACAACTAACATCATACATCATTGCAACCATGATGTCAAACCGACGCTACCAAACAATACTATTACTTCTCCTCCTTCTTCATGCCATTACAGTCCATTCCTTCAGTAACGATGCAGCTGCAATAATAACTGGCGCGATGACGATGAATTCAAAATTATTAGCATGGCAAGCAGCAGTAGTAGTTCGCCGCTCACTACTTTACCGTTCGACACATCATCATCATCATCATCATCGTCGTCATCATGGGAGAGGAGGAGTGTCGTTATATTGTGGACAAGGACGACAACATCAACATCATCCAACGCAACGACCGTTTTCAATAATAAACAAAGAAGAAAAAGAAGAAGATGGCACAGCAGAAGCAGAAGCAGCAGCAGCAGCAGCAACACATTGGTTTACATATGCCTTACCGGAAGGATATTGTGTTGGTGTTGTCCTCTCTGCTGATATCGAAATAGCATCCAACAACATTAGGAACGCAGCGTCAGCGTCCAATAACGACAATCACACTATTCCACCACCATCATCCGTACTATCAATCAAAGAAATACTCCATCCTCAAGAATATCAATGGGGCATTACAAATCATCTATCTTCTCCCGTGTCACGAAGGTCGTATTATTTGGGAAGGGTGGCGCTACGATGAAGATGATGACGTTGGAGATCGATGATCGATCAGCGGTATGTTATTTGAGACGGACATCTTGATTTGCGAATCCGGCATTCACTTTTGATTTTTTGACCATCACCTTTGAAGCGAACGAAGTTGCATGCAGCTCACAATGACACTAACGGTCGTATCTTCCGTTTTAGCGGCCCAATGGGGACGACAAGTGTCGTTTTGGAAAGCTCTCATCGTGCTCTATCGATTCGGCGTATAATGATACCGATTAGACGACTTTTCACAATTCGAATCGGTCAAAAACGGGTCTAGAAAGCCCCGACAGCTTGCAAATCCACCTCCGCAGCCCAAATTTCAAAAGAGAGGTCCAAAATTGACCAAGTCATAATACAATATGACCACCGTTAGAAAGCTCTTCTGAAGCTCTATCGATCGGTACCATCTTGACGCAACAAAATCTAAACACTGCTCGGGCAAAGCCCTCGCAAAAGAACGACCGCTTTAATGCAACGATAACATCATGACAATTGGCACGTCGAAAATCAAAAAAAGCGAGCACCTTCATCTGGTAAGATCCTGACAATAGTTACGGGCGCATCCAACAATAATCGCAGCTCGCCCCCCCGGGCCTAAGAACGCTTCGCTGAAGACAGAAGCATAGATCAGCGCCGTCAATGATAGGTTGGCACGGGTGGTCTGCCTACGTGTACCGTCCAATATCAATATCACATGTACCGTCCATCATTGTCCATCATTCATTGCGCAACATCCACTTGCCTCGACTTCGCTCGGCCAGTGATGTTAGTATTTACCAACAAGCAGCAGCATCATCTACCTACCACTGCTGCTACTCCATCGTCATCGTCAACTCCTCCTCCATCGTCGGCTCCTCCATCAACCACAAGCAGCTACCTACTCCACACTCAACTACCACTGCTGCTACGATACTCCAACACAACTCCTCCGTCATCATTGCGAGTTCACAGCCAAGAGCAACAACCACAAGTCACAAGGTATCGTCGGCAATGGCAATGATGTGGAGGAGGAGGAGGATGATAATGAATACAGAATACAACGCTAGGCCAGTTGATGATGAGGGCAAAGCGAGGGCCCCTGCCCGAGCTGTGTTTAGTGTTTATTAATGGAATAGATCTCACCGCATTAAAGTGGTCGTTCTTCAGCGCAGCGTCATCACCCACCCGTACCAACTGTCTGGATCACACTACCTCGAGATATTATATAGACGTAACAATTGTCATTGACAATGGGTGCTGATGCTGATTGCTGATGCTGATCGTTAAGGAGTGTATTATTATTATTGCGAGGGCGACGCAGGAGGCCGAGCAGTGTTTATTGTACAAATCGATTCATCTTGAAACAACGATTCGAATGGTCGTCTATTTGTTGCTTTTTTGTTGAAATTTCGAATTTTGGAGTGGAGTGGATTCGACGCTCGGCATTGGGATTCTAGGGCTAGAGTCGCTTTAGTTGAGTACATTGACAAGGGATCGGTATATGGCTTTGAAACTACAACCAATCGATAGGGCTTGACGAGAGGATTCCAAATCACCACTCATTGCTTTCATACGACTTTTGTAAAGGAAGATATCAAGGAAAAGGCGGATTCTATGAATGATGTGCTTCGATTTCGATGGATGATATGATTCGCTATTCACTGTTGTTCAACATGGAAACAGACTACAGCTACAGATGAAGATGTAGCGCTCTAGAGAGAGAATGAAGATGAAGGTAGCATAATAATAATTTAAAAATGATACAAGACGTATCAATTAAATATCGTGTATGTCAACAAAGGCACTGTCATAACAATCACACGCACAAACTAAAATCCATCAAAACCTCACGCTCGCTCACGCACGGCACACAACTAACATCATACATCATTGCAACCATGATGTCAAACCGACGCTACCAAACAATACTATTACTTCTCCTCCTTCTTCATGCCATTACAGTCCATTCCTTCAGTAACGATGCAGCTGCAATAATAACTGGCGCGATGACGATGAATTCAAAATTATTAGCATGGCAAGCAGCAGTAGTAGTTCGCCGCTCACTACTTTACCGTTCGACACATCATCATCATCATCATCATCGTCGTCATCATGGGAGAGGAGGAGTGTCGTTATATTGTGGACAAGGACGACAACATCAACATCATCCAACGCAACGACCGTTTTCAATAATAAACAAAGAAGAAAAAGAAGAAGATGGCACAGCAGAAGCAGAAGCAGCAGCAGCAGCAGCAGCAACACATTGGTTTACATATGCCTTACCGGAAGGATATTGTGTTGGTGTTGTCCTCTCTGCTGATATCGAAATAGCATCCAACAACATTAGGAACGCAGCGTCAGCGTCCAATAACGACAATCACACTATTCCACCACCATCATCCGTACTATCAATCAAAGAAATACTCCATCCTCAAGAATATCAATGGGGCATTACAAATCATCTATCTTCTCCCGTGTCACGAAGGTCGTATTATTTGGGAAGGGTGGCGCTACGATGAAGATGATGACGTTGGAGATCGATGATCGATCAGCGGTATGTTATTTGAGACGGACATCTTGATTTGCGAATCCGGCATTCACTTTTGATTTTTTGACCATCACCTTTGAAGCGAACGAAGTTGCATGCAGCTCACAATGACACTAACGGTCGTATCTTCCGTTTTAGCGGCCCAATGGGGACGACAAGTGTCGTTTTGGAAAGCTCTCATCGTGCTCTATCGATTCGGCGTATAATGATACCGATTAGACGACTTTTCACAATTCGAATCGGTCAAAAACGGGTCTAGAAAGCCCCGACAGCTTGCAAATCCACCTCCGCAGCCCAAATTTCAAAAGAGAGGTCCAAAATTGACCAAGTCATAATACAATATGACCACCGTTAGAAAGCTCTTCTGAAGCTCTATCGATCGGTACCATCTTGACGCAACAAAATCTAAACACTGCTCGGGCAAAGCCCTCGCAAAAGAACGACCGCTTTAATGCAACGATAACATCATGACAATTGGCACGTCGAAAATCAAAAAAAGCGAGCACCTTCATCTGGTAAGATCCTGACAATAGTTACGGGCGCATCCAACAATAATCGCAGCTCGCCCCCCCGGGCCTAAGAACGCTTCGCTGAAGACAGAAGCATAGATCAGCGCCGTCAATGATAGGTTGGCACGGGTGGTCTGCCTACGTGTACCGTCCAATATCAATATCACATGTACCGTCCATCATTGTCCATCATTCATTGCGCAACATCCACTTGCCTCGACTTCGCTCGGCCAGTGATGTTAGTATTTACCAACAAGCAGCAGCATCATCTACCTACCACTGCTGCTACTCCATCGTCATCGTCAACTCCTCCTCCATCGTCGGCTCCTCCATCAACCACAAGCAGCTACCTACTCCACACTCAACTACCACTGCTGCTACGATACTCCAACACAACTCCTCCGTCATCATTGCGAGTTCACAGCCAAGAGCAACAACCACAAGTCACAAGGTATCGTCGGCAATGGCAATGATGTGGAGGAGGAGGAGGATGATAATGAATACAGAATACAACGCTAGGCCAGTTGATGATGAGGGCAAAGCGAGGGCCCCTGCCCGAGCTGTGTTTAGTGTTTATTAATGGAATAGATCTCACCGCATTAAAGTGGTCGTTCTTCAGCGCAGCGTCATCACCCACCCGTACCAACTGTCTGGATCACACTACCTCGAGATATTATATAGACGTAACAATTGTCATTGACAATGGGTGCTGATGCTGATGCTGATGCTGATGCTGATGCTGATCGTTAAGGAGTGTATTATTATTATTGCGAGGGCGACGCAGGAGGCCGAGCAGTGTTTATTGTACAAATCGATTCATCTTGAAACAACGATTCGAATGGTCGTCTATTTGTTGCTTTTTTGTTGAAATTTCGAATTTTGGAGTGGATTCGACGCTCGGCATTGGGATTCTAGGGCTAGAGTCGCTTTAGTTGAGTACATTGACAAGGGATCGGTATATGGCTTTGAAACTACAACCAATCGATAGGGCTTGACGAGAGGATTCCAAATCACCACTCATTGCTTTCATACGACTTTTGTAAAGGAAGATATCAAGGAAAAGGCGGATTCTATGAATGATGTGCTTCGATTTCGATGGATGATATGATTCGCTATTCACTGTTGTTCAACATGGAAACAGACTACAGCTACAGATGAAGATGTAGCGCTCTAGAGAGAGAATGAAGATGAAGGTAGCATAATAATAATTTAAAAATGATACAAGACGTATCAATTAAATATCGTGTATGTCAACAAAGGCACTGTCATAACAATCACACGCACAAACTAAAATCCATCAAAACCTCACGCTCGCTCACGCACGGCACACAACTAACATCATACATCATTGCAACCATGATGTCAAACCGACGCTACCAAACAATACTATTACTTCTCCTCCTTCTTCATGCCATTACAGTCCATTCCTTCAGTAACGATGCAGCTGCAATAATAACTGGCGCGATGACGATGAATTCAAAATTATTAGCATGGCAAGCAGCAGTAGTAGTTCGCCGCTCACTACTTTACCGTTCGACACATCATCATCATCATCATCATCGTCGTCATCATGGGAGAGGAGGAGTGTCGTTATATTGTGGACAAGGACGACAACATCAACATCATCCAACGCAACGACCGTTTTCAATAATAAACAAAGAAGAAAAAGAAGAAGATGGCACAGCAGAAGCAGAAGCAGAAGCAGCAGCAGCAGCAACACATTGGTTTACATATGCCTTACCGGAAGGATATTGTGTTGGTGTTGTCCTCTCTGCTGATATCGAAATAGCATCCAACAACATTAGGAACGCAGCGTCAGCGTCCAATAACGACAATCACACTATTCCACCACCATCATCCGTACTATCAATCAAAGAAATACTCCATCCTCAAGAATATCAATGGGGCATTACAAATCATCTATCTTCTCCCGTGTCACGAAGGTCGTATTATTTGGGAAGGGTGGCGCTACGATGAAGATGATGACGTTGGAGATCGATGATCGATCAGCGGTATGTTATTTGAGACGGACATCTTGATTTGCGAATCCGGCATTCACTTTTGATTTTTTGACCATCACCTTTGAAGCGAACGAAGTTGCATGCAGCTCACAATGACACTAACGGTCGTATCTTCCGTTTTAGCGGCCCAATGGGGACGACAAGTGTCGTTTTGGAAAGCTCTCATCGTGCTCTATCGATTCGGCGTATAATGATACCGATTAGACGACTTTTCACAATTCGAATCGGTCAAAAACGGGTCTAGAAAGCCCCGACAGCTTGCAAATCCACCTCCGCAGCCCAAATTTCAAAAGAGAGGTCCAAAATTGACCAAGTCATAATACAATATGACCACCGTTAGAAAGCTCTTCTGAAGCTCTATCGATCGGTACCATCTTGACGCAACAAAATCTAAACACTGCTCGGGCAAAGCCCTCGCAAAAGAACGACCGCTTTAATGCAACGATAACATCATGACAATTGGCACGTCGAAAATCAAAAAAAGCGAGCACCTTCATCTGGTAAGATCCTGACAATAGTTACGGGCGCATCCAACAATAATCGCAGCTCGCCCCCCCGGGCCTAAGAACGCTTCGCTGAAGACAGAAGCATAGATCAGCGCCGTCAATGATAGGTTGGCACGGGTGGTCTGCCTACGTGTACCGTCCAATATCAATATCACATGTACCGTCCATCATTGTCCATCATTCATTGCGCAACATCCACTTGCCTCGACTTCGCTCGGCCAGTGATGTTAGTATTTACCAACAAGCAGCAGCATCATCTACCTACCACTGCTGCTACTCCATCGTCATCGTCAACTCCTCCTCCATCGTCGGCTCCTCCATCAACCACAAGCAGCTACCTACTCCACACTCAACTACCACTGCTGCTACGATACTCCAACACAACTCCTCCGTCATCATTGCGAGTTCACAGCCAAGAGCAACAACCACAAGTCACAAGGTATCGTCGGCAATGGCAATGATGTGGAGGAGGAGGAGGATGATAATGAATACAGAATACAACGCTAGGCCAGTTGATGATGAGGGCAAAGCGAGGGCCCCTGCCCGAGCTGTGTTTAGTGTTTATTAATGGAATAGATCTCACCGCATTAAAGTGGTCGTTCTTCAGCGCAGCGTCATCACCCACCCGTACCAACTGTCTGGATCACACTACCTCGAGATATTATATAGACGTAACAATTGTCATTGACAATGGGTGCTGATGCTGATGCTGATGCTGATGCTGATCGTTAAGGAGTGTATTATTATTATTGCGAGGGCGACGCAGGAGGCCGAGCAGTGTTTATTGTACAAATCGATTCATCTTGAAACAACGATTCGAATGGTCGTCTATTTGTTGCTTTTTTGTTGAAATTTCGAATTTTGGAGTGGATTCGACGCTCGGCATTGGGATTCTAGGGCTAGAGTCGCTTTAGTTGAGTACATTGACAAGGGATCGGTATATGGCTTTGAAACTACAACCAATCGATAGGGCTTGACGAGAGGATTCCAAATCACCACTCATTGCTTTCATACGACTTTTGTAAAGGAAGATATCAAGGAAAAGGCGGATTCTATGAATGATGTGCTTCGATTTCGATGGATGATATGATTCGCTATTCACTGTTGTTCAACATGGAAACAGACTACAGCTACAGATGAAGATGTAGCGCTCTAGAGAGAGAATGAAGATGAAGGTAGCATAATAATAATTTAAAAATGATACAAGACGTATCAATTAAATATCGTGTATGTCAACAAAGGCACTGTCATAACAATCACACGCACAAACTAAAATCCATCAAAACCTCACGCTCGCTCACGCACGGCACACAACTAACATCATACATCATTGCAACCATGATGTCAAACCGACGCTACCAAACAATACTATTACTTCTCCTCCTTCTTCATGCCATTACAGTCCATTCCTTCAGTAACGATGCAGCTGCAATAATAACTGGCGCGATGACGATGAATTCAAAATTATTAGCATGGCAAGCAGCAGTAGTAGTTCGCCGCTCACTACTTTACCGTTCGACACATCATCATCATCATCATCATCGTCGTCATCATGGGAGAGGAGGAGTGTCGTTATATTGTGGACAAGGACGACAACATCAACATCATCCAACGCAACGACCGTTTTCAATAATAAACAAAGAAGAAAAAGAAGAAGATGGCACAGCAGAAGCAGAAGCAGCAGCAGCAGCAACACATTGGTTTACATATGCCTTACCGGAAGGATATTGTGTTGGTGTTGTCCTCTCTGCTGATATCGAAATAGCATCCAACAACATTAGGAACGCAGCGTCAGCGTCCAATAACGACAATCACACTATTCCACCACCATCATCCGTACTATCAATCAAAGAAATACTCCATCCTCAAGAATATCAATGGGGCATTACAAATCATCTATCTTCTCCCGTGTCACGAAGGTCGTATTATTTGGGAAGGGTGGCGCTACGATGAAGATGATGACGTTGGAGATCGATGATCGATCAGCGGTATGTTATTTGAGACGGACATCTTGATTTGCGAATCCGGCATTCACTTTTGATTTTTTGACCATCACCTTTGAAGCGAACGAAGTTGCATGCAGCTCACAATGACACTAACGGTCGTATCTTCCGTTTTAGCGGCCCAATGGGGACGACAAGTGTCGTTTTGGAAAGCTCTCATCGTGCTCTATCGATTCGGCGTATAATGATACCGATTAGACGACTTTTCACAATTCGAATCGGTCAAAAACGGGTCTAGAAAGCCCCGACAGCTTGCAAATCCACCTCCGCAGCCCAAATTTCAAAAGAGAGGTCCAAAATTGACCAAGTCATAATACAATATGACCACCGTTAGAAAGCTCTTCTGAAGCTCTATCGATCGGTACCATCTTGACGCAACAAAATCTAAACACTGCTCGGGCAAAGCCCTCGCAAAAGAACGACCGCTTTAATGCAACGATAACATCATGACAATTGGCACGTCGAAAATCAAAAAAAGCGAGCACCTTCATCTGGTAAGATCCTGACAATAGTTACGGGCGCATCCAACAATAATCGCAGCTCGCCCCCCCGGGCCTAAGAACGCTTCGCTGAAGACAGAAGCATAGATCAGCGCCGTCAATGATAGGTTGGCACGGGTGGTCTGCCTACGTGTACCGTCCAATATCAATATCACATGTACCGTCCATCATTGTCCATCATTCATTGCGCAACATCCACTTGCCTCGACTTCGCTCGGCCAGTGATGTTAGTATTTACCAACAAGCAGCAGCATCATCTACCTACCACTGCTGCTACTCCATCGTCATCGTCAACTCCTCCTCCATCGTCGGCTCCTCCATCAACCACAAGCAGCTACCTACTCCACACTCAACTACCACTGCTGCTACGATACTCCAACACAACTCCTCCGTCATCATTGCGAGTTCACAGCCAAGAGCAACAACCACAAGTCACAAGGTATCGTCGGCAATGGCAATGATGTGGAGGAGGAGGAGGATGATAATGAATACAGAATACAACGCTAGGCCAGTTGATGATGAGGGCAAAGCGAGGGCCCCTGCCCGAGCTGTGTTTAGTGTTTATTAATGGAATAGATCTCACCGCATTAAAGTGGTCGTTCTTCAGCGCAGCGTCATCACCCACCCGTACCAACTGTCTGGATCACACTACCTCGAGATATTATATAGACGTAACAATTGTCATTGACAATGGGTGCTGATGCTGATGCTGATGCTGATGCTGATCGTTAAGGAGTGTATTATTATTATTGCGAGGGCGACGCAGGAGGCCGAGCAGTGTTTATTGTACAAATCGATTCATCTTGAAACAACGATTCGAATGGTCGTCTATTTGTTGCTTTTTTGTTGAAATTTCGAATTTTGGAGTGGATTCGACGCTCGGCATTGGGATTCTAGGGCTAGAGTCGCTTTAGTTGAGTACATTGACAAGGGATCGGTATATGGCTTTGAAACTACAACCAATCGATAGGGCTTGACGAGAGGATTCCAAATCACCACTCATTGCTTTCATACGACTTTTGTAAAGGAAGATATCAAGGAAAAGGCGGATTCTATGAATGATGTGCTTTGATGATGATTCGCTATTCACAGTTAGTTGTTCAACATGGAAACAGACTACAGCTACAGATGAAGATGTAGCGCTCTAGAGAGAGAATGAAGATGAAGGTAGCATAATAATAATTTAAAAATGATACAAGACGTATCAATTAAATATCGTGTATGTCAACAAAGGCACTGTCATAACAATCACACGCACAAACTAAAATCCATCAAAACCTCACGCTCGCTCACGCACGGCACACAACTAACATCATACATCATTGCAACCATGATGTCAAACCGACGCTACCAAACAATACTATTACTTCTCCTCCTTCTTCATGCCATTACAGTCCATTCCTTCAGCAACGATGCAGCTGCAATAATAACTGGCGCGATGACGATGAATTCAAAATTATTAGCATGGCAAGCAGCAGTAGTAGTTCGCCGCTCACTACTTTACCGTTCGACACATCATCATCATCATCATCATCGTCGTCATCATGGGAGAGGAGGAGTGTCGTTATATTGTGGACAAGGACGACAACATCAACATCATCCAACGCAACGACCGTTTTCAATAATAAACAAAGAAGAAAAAGAAGAAGATGGCACAGCAGAAGCAGAAGCAGCAGCAGCAGCAACACATTGGTTTACATATGCCTTACCGGAAGGATATTGTGTTGGTGTTGTCCTCTCTGCTGATATCGAAATAGCATCCAACAACATTAGGAACGCAGCGTCAGCGTCCAATAACGACAATCACACTATTCCACCACCATCATCCGTACTATCAATCAAAGAAATACTCCATCCTCAAGAATATCAATGGGGCATTACAAATCATCTATCTTCTCCCGTGTCACGAAGGTCGTATTATTTGGGAAGGGTGGCGCTACGATGAAGATGATGACGTTGGAGATCGATGATCGATCAGCGGTATGTTATTTGAGACGGACATCTTGATTTGCGAATCCGGCATTCACTTTTGATTTTTTGACCATCACCTTTGAAGCGAACGAAGTTGCATGCAGCTCACAATGACACTAACGGTCGTATCTTCCGTTTTAGCGGCCCAATGGGGACGACAAGTGTCGTTTTGGAAAGCTCTCATCGTGCTCTATCGATTCGGCGTATAATGATACCGATTAGACGACTTTTCACAATTCGAATCGGTCAAAAACGGGTCTAGAAAGCCCCGACAGCTTGCAAATCCACCTCCGCAGCCCAAATTTCAAAAGAGAGGTCCAAAATTGACCAAGTCATAATACAATATGACCACCGTTAGAAAGCTCTTCTGAAGCTCTATCGATCGGTACCATCTTGACGCAACAAAATCTAAACACTGCTCGGGCAAAGCCCTCGCAAAAGAACGACCGCTTTAATGCAACGATAACATCATGACAATTGGCACGTCGAAAATCAAAAAAAGCGAGCACCTTCATCTGGTAAGATCCTGACAATAGTTACGGGCGCATCCAACAATAATCGCAGCTCGCCCCCCCGGGCCTAAGAACGCTTCGCTGAAGACAGAAGCATAGATCAGCGCCGTCAATGATAGGTTGGCACGGGTGGTCTGCCTACGTGTACCGTCCAATATCAATATCACATGTACCGTCCATCATTGTCCATCATTCATTGCGCAACATCCACTTGCCTCGACTTCGCTCGGCCAGTGATGTTAGTATTTACCAACAAGCAGCAGCATCATCTACCTACCACTGCTGCTACTCCATCGTCATCGTCAACTCCTCCTCCATCGTCGGCTCCTCCATCAACCACAAGCAGCTACCTACTCCACACTCAACTACCACTGCTGCTACGATACTCCAACACAACTCCTCCGTCATCATTGCGAGTTCACAGCCAAGAGCAACAACCACAAGTCACAAGGTATCGTCGGCAATGGCAATGATGTGGAGGAGGAGGAGGATGATAATGAATACAGAATACAACGCTAGGCCAGTTGATGATGAGGGCAAAGCGAGGGCCCCTGCCCGAGCTGTGTTTAGTGTTTATTAATGGAATAGATCTCACCGCATTAAAGTGGTCGTTCTTCAGCGCAGCGTCATCACCCACCCGTACCAACTGTCTGGATCACACTACCTCGAGATATTATATAGACGTAACAATTGTCATTGACAATGGGTGCTGATGCTGATGCTGATGCTGATCGTTAAGGAGTGTATTATTATTATTGCGAGGGCGACGCAGGAGGCCGAGCAGTGTTTATTGTACAAATCGATTCATCTTGAAACAACGATTCGAATGGTCGTCTATTTGTTGCTTTTTTGTTGAAATTTCGAATTTTGGAGTGGATTCGACGCTCGGCATTGGGATTCTAGGGCTAGAGTCGCTTTAGTTGAGTACATTGACAAGGGATCGGTATATGGCTTTGAAACTACAACCAATCGATAGGGCTTGACGAGAGGATTCCAAATCACCACTCATTGCTTTCATACGACTTTTGTAAAGGAAGATATCAAGGAAAAGGCGGATTCTATGAATGATGTGCTTCGATTTCGATGGATGATATGATTCGCTATTCACTGTTGTTCAACATGGAAACAGACTACAGCTACAGATGAAGATGTAGCGCTCTAGAGAGAGAATGAAGATGAAGGTAGCATAATAATAATTTAAAAATGATACAAGACGTATCAATTAAATATCGTGTATGTCAACAAAGGCACTGTCATAACAATCACACGCACAAACTAAAATCCATCAAAACCTCACGCTCGCTCACGCACGGCACACAACTAACATCATACATCATTGCAACCATGATGTCAAACCGACGCTACCAAACAATACTATTACTTCTCCTCCTTCTTCTACATGCCATTACAGTCCATTCCTTCAGCAGTAACGATGCAGCTGCAATAATAACTGGCGCGATGACGATGAATTCAAAATTATTAGCATGGCAAGCAGCAGTAGTAGTTCGCCGCTCACTACTTTACCGTTCGACACATCATCATCATCATCATCATCGTCGTCATCATGGGAGAGGAGGAGTGTCGTTATATTGTGGACAAGGACGACAACATCAACATCATCCAACGCAACGACCGTTTTCAATAATAAACAAAGAAGAAAAAGAAGAAGATGGCACAGCAGAAGCAGCAGCAGCAGCAGCAGCAACACATTGGTTTACATATGCCTTACCGGAAGGATATTGTGTTGGTGTTGTCCTCTCTGCTGATATCGAAATAGCATCCAACAACATTAGGAACGCAGCGTCAGCGTCCAATAACGACAATCACACTATTCCACCACCATCATCCGTACTATCAATCAAAGAAATACTCCATCCTCAAGAATATCAATGGGGCATTACAAATCATCTATCTTCTCCCGTGTCACGAAGGTCGTATTATTTGGGAAGGGTGGCGCTACGTTTGGCGCTCAAGAGATTGTTGCTTCATGTTGATGTGGAGGAGGAGAATGTGGATTTGATGGTTGTGTCGAATGATGATGATGTGACGGTTGGATTGGATGAGTCGATAGTGTCAAATGAGTCGATATCAAACAACGAACCAATTGCATCAAATGAGTCGGCATCAACAGCAACAACAGCAACATCCAACGACGACAACTCAACAACACTCAAAAAACGACGACGTAGTCTCTACAACACAATAACATCCAATCCAATCCAAAAAGATTCCCACGGGAGACCAATCCTACCAGAAATGGTGGTCGGAAGTATTAGTCATAAGGGGGGTGAGTGTGCGGTTGGCTTGGCTAGGTTTCATCCTCTGTTTTATGAATCGGTGAGTGTTGCTGGTGGTGGAGTTGGTGGTGGTGTTGGTAGTGGTGGTGGGGTGAATGTTAGAGAGGTGGTGGATCAAGTGCAATGGAGAGAAGATTGCCCCATTTACTACGATGATGATGATGATTGCTCATCCAACAACAGCAGCAGCAACAGTCGGGAAAGGATAGGGATAGGAGTCGACATAGAATACATTGACGGTATTCGTGGTGAACGAATAAAACGAAGGATACTAACAGAGAAGGAACGGAGTGAATTGGGTGGGTTGGTGGACGAGTTGGGGATATCGATTGGTGAGGAGGTCATGTTGAGATTTAGGTGAGTCTTTGCTACTGCTACTGTCGTTTGTTTCCACATTATCTACAGTCTTCGTGTCGGTGTATACTTATAATGACTTAATATTATTCAATCCACCAGTCTCAAGGAAAGTGTCTACAAAGCAATGCATCCCATCCTCTGTGAATATGTAGGATTCCAAGAAGCTGAAATCACACCACTACCCGATGGAACAGCCAAGGTTATATTGAACTTACAAAGTGGATCTCATGAACGGTTGGGGATTGTTGTGAGGAATGCATCGTGGAGGAGATTGGAGGGTGGAAAGTACTTTTTGACGACTGCTTTGGTTGGGGTGGATTCTACATGAGTTTGAGTCTGTTATTGTTATATGAGTGTCTTGATCTTTTGTGTGTGAAGTGTGGAAGTGTATTGTGTATATTCAAGTGAAAGTGTTGGTGTTAAAATTGTCGAATTTGATTAGAATGAAGTGTAAATGGTTACAACATTTCTGCAACAAAGATAATGTACATGCATGCTTTCACTCAAACACATTCCTTCGTAAAAGTATGTACCTACTTATCCTTTTCTGAAAGTGTAAAAAGCATGCGGAGCCTGCATCTGCAGGGAAGAGGACATACGTGTGTTAGCCTTCAAGGATGCTACATGTTTTGCTGCTTGGTATCATACTTGGCCCTCACATTACGCCATTTAGAATGAGAGAGACAATCATTGGTTCGAATAGTCAAATCAGAGCAAACCACAGACTCTTGAATACCGTATACCTATACCGGATGTGAATATATCATAGATAAAATCTAACAATGCGTTACTGACAATCTTCATTTTGATACTGTCTGCTCATCGATTCAACAACCAAGCCAACACAACATCATCATGTTGTACAATCTTATTTGGGTTGCATGTTGCATCGTCATTGCATCTATTATTATCCACCTCAATCACTCCCTGGAGAAATATTAATATCATGGACATCACTGCGCTCCCTTCCGCCGAATTGTCGGAGCGGCGAAGTCTTCAAATCGCCCAAGCCCAAGAAATGTTGAAGGAACACGTGTCGCTCAAAAATAATCAATTGGCCGCTTTTTCAAATGAGGAACTTTTGACAGAGCTGTTCGTTCGTTCAATAAATGAGGAAGAGGCGGAGCGTGCAGTTGAATCATCTGATTATGCGGATGTGGCGTCCGATCAGCAGTTGAAAGATGCGGCCGCCGCCGCCGCTGAAAAGGAGAAAAAATCGACGGCGAATGATAATAATGAACTACCCCGTGAGCAGGACGATGACGAGGACGCGGCCAAGCGTAAGAGTAAGAAGAGCAATCGGTCAAGCGGTGGATTTATTTCAATGATTGTCGCATTTGGCTCCATCGTTACGTTGATTTTATCACTCTCACTAATTCATCAAAGTGGTGGATTGGGGGAGGGCGGAGCTCCTCCAGCTTTGCGGCCGTCTGCTTCAAGATCTCTTCGTCAAAGGAAACATGATAATGCTGCATCGCCCGGAATTATTATCAGTCCATTACCAGCGTCGATTGCTGTGCCGGTGCCGCCTCCGCCTCCCATCTTCTCACCGGTTGCTGCTAGCAATCGTCGTATGAAATTCGACAAATTAAGGTCATCGACATGTTTTGACACGCCCAACTGGAAGGATGCTTATGGTTATGGGTGCGATCGGTATGACGAATGACGAATATAAAGAATGTCCCTGGGCGGACATATATGCAGGAGATATGGGCCCTGCAACAAGCAATTGCTGTATCTGTGGAGATGGCAGTGTTTCTCTTCCTCCCACCAACTCTCCAACAATCTCAGACTCCCCAACTAAGTCAGCTACTCCTTCTACCTCTCCAACAATCACAAATTCCCCAACAAAGTCAGCTACTCCATCAACATCTCTATCAAACTCTCCATCAATCTTTCCAACTAGGTCATTTAATCCTTCAGTGACATGCTTTGACACACCTAATTGGAAGGATAAATATGGTGATGGGTGTGTTTGGTATGAAGCCAATGATCAACCAGGGGCTAAGTGTATGGTCATCCTCCCCAATTTTTGCCGTTTTGTTCGTTCTCAGCCATTACCGGGGCTAACCTACCTTTTTATAGGCTTAAAATGCTCCTCTCCTTGAGTAGACATCGAATCCGTGACGGCACAACAAAAATAAAAAAAATTTGTTAGCCCCATTCCCTAGCTTGCCTTGGGGGTTAACCCCAAAAAAGATCCCTCTAGCCAATTTACCCTGGTCTCCAGCGACCAAGAACACGTTCACTTCAAATAAATACAAAGTTTTGATTCCGAAACAGCTCTGTGTCGATGCAGATTTGAACTCCTCTCACTCTCAGCTTTCCATAGCTATGTTGAACATTCTCTGAGCTCAAATACTCGCTGAGAACTAACATCGTGGGGAGGATGACCATACACTTAGCCCAGGATGTCCTATATATGGTGGTGAATTAAACGCAAATGATATGGGCCCAGCAACAGACCATTGCTGTTTCTGTGCAGGTGGCAGTGCTTCTCTTCCTCCCACCAACTCTCCCTATCCATCAAACTCCCCAACAAAGTCAGCTACTCCTTCAAGTTCTTCCAAACCTTCAAGCTCTCCATCAATTTCAACTAATCCAACACAGTTCTGTTTGGACACACCCAACTGGGAGGATAATGGTGGTGATGGGTGTGATGTTTATGGATTTTCTGTTGAACCAGGATGCCCTAGCACTAACAGCTTGGCAGGAGATATGGGACCAGCAACAGAGAACTGCTGTCATTGCCAGGGAGGTATTCATACTGTAAGTCAGAATATTCTTTGGTTTGAAGTGTGATTGAATGCATTTTGTGACTAATTTATTCTTTGGTAACTTTCAACCAACTTCAGTGTGAGGATTTCAGGTCAAAATGTCAAGACTACTCCAATGTTGGTGCCTTGGAGAGAAAGGATGGTGTCATGTCACCATTATGCAATGAAGCAGAGTCTTTTTGCTGTGGTGACCAAGATCATGATGTCGAAATTACCACTACTGATTGGGGGCACAAATACACTGTTGGGTTGTATAATGAATGCAAATGTGACTTTTGGTCACGTCTTTGTGAAGATTCAGGAGTGGGAGAAGCTTGCGATTATGCAGCTGAATATTGCTGTGGAGAAAACGAAAACGATGAGTCAGATTGGGAGTTCTTCTATCTAAACAGCCCGACATGTTACTGTGATTTCTACAACTATGCTCAGCGTAAATTTGACCACGCGTTGAAGCCAAAGGCAATGAATATAAGCAAAGAGTTCTCAAGTCCTTGTCATTATTTCGAAAGTCGTTGGGTTGACTGGACTGGATTGGATTTTGAGAGGACAAGTCTGGAAGCAATATTCAATAAAGCAAATGGTCAGAACTGGACAAAGAATGATGGTTGGATGAATGAGACACTAGATCATTGCCAGTGGTATGGAATATCTTGTGGCGATGACGGACGTATCACTCGTGTTGACTTGAGGGACAACAACCTTGCAGGCCAGTTTCCTGTATACACACGTAACTATACCTACAGTTGGGGCGATCCCGCCCTTGAAAGTGACTGGAATGTCACAAAGTACGGTTTGGCAAATCTATACAAGCTCGAGACAATTGATCTGGCCGGCAACAAGCTCACTGGTACGATTGACCATCGTCCACTCTACAATCTTGCTTTACTTACACACTTTGATGTCTCGGGAAACCAGCTAAGTGGAGAGGTGGATGCTCTCATCACTCCATCAATAACTCACTCCGACTTCAGCAACAACAACTTCACTTCCGTACGACGCTTCGAAAAGTATAAGGGCTCCTACCAAAAACTCAGCTATTGTGACATGAGCAACAATGCCATCCAAATAAATGCGGCTGACCGTCTAGATAGTTTTCCACCCAACATGAAGCAATTCTTTGCACAAAACAATCAAATCTATGGCAGCCTTCCAGACTCAACGAATAATCTTCCGCAGTTGCAACAATTCAACATGTCACACAACTCTCTCTCTGGGAGTCTTCCAGAATCATTGAACAATCTTCCACAGCTACGACAAATTGACATGTCATCCAACGCTCTCTCCGGACAGCTACCTGATTTCGCAGAATCATTTTTGAGTCTTGAGGAGCTTGACATGTCCAACCAAACAATTGGCTTTACGGGATCAATTCCGGAAGATCTAGGAAGATTCCAATCTCTCAAGGTACTGAATATAGCTAATAACAAGCTCACAGGCACTATTCCATCCTCCATTGGAAATATAGCTGTGCTGGAAATGATCGATTTGTCCAACAACTTTCTAAAAAGCACAATTCCTGCTGAGCTTGGACTGCTCGAAGGTGAGTGTAAAGTGTATTGCAGCTTTACAACGAATCAGATTTGCCTGTACTTAGCACTTGTGCTGTCATTTATCCGCAGGTGTCTTGAAGCGCCTTGATCTGTCAAACAATACTTTGAGCGGGAGGATACCTTCTCAGATTGGTCAGCTTCAGGATGCTTTAATTCTCTTGGGAGGTAATCTCTTCTACAATTCAGCTGAAGCTGCCCCACTCAGTCTTTGCATGCTGAGCAATGTCGAGGTGTTCGATCTAGCAAATGACACCACATTGTGCCCAATTGAACGAAATGCTTTGAGCGATTTCTTTTATTCGGCGAAGGGTGTAGAGTGGACGAATAGCACCAATTGGGTGGATGAGTATGCTAGCTACTGTATCTGGCACGGTGTCATTTGCGATGACAACGCAACTCATGTGACAAAGCTAAACCTTCGCAACAATGGCTTGTCGGGGAGATTGAGTGAGGGCATTGGAAATCTTACTTCCATCGAAGAGTTGGACTTGAGTGACAATGACATTAAGGTGATGATATTGATTTGTGCTTGTTGCGTTGTATTATTGATAAACATTGCCAACTCTCATCAAAGTTCATTGTTTTTCTTGAATTCAACTCACAGGGATCGATTCCAAAAGAGATATGCCTACTTTCGAACCTCACTTACCTGCGTCTCAGTTACAATGCATTCACCGGAATGGTACCTGAAGGCTTGGGAGAGTTAACAGAGCTCAAACTGCTTCAACTTCAAAGCAATAGGATTACTGGAATTCCTAATGCAATACAATTGGGCGAGAGTGAATACGGAAATTCCACATTCGTCACAGACTGCGGCGTGCCATCTGCCTTCACAGATCCAATGGAGTGCAAACATTGCACAATGTGTTGTAAGTACTAATGTGATTGCTCAATTTTCATCATCTGCTCGCCACAATAACAATTCCTCTTACAAACTTTCATCAACATTGATATCTTGTGCCAGGTAACGCAAATGAGGATTGCTATCCCCAAGAAGACACACGAGTTACTAAAATGGGTTTGAACTACGTCAAATTTGCCACTGTTCTCTTTGGTATCTTTGTTGCATTTAGCTGTGTGGTCGTCCTCTTTTTGCACCTATTTAGAAAAGGTAGAAATCGTGCAAACGCTAACGCGAGGTCGATGGAAGAGAGGCTTGAAGAAGATGGCAAGTATGCTTTGAGTAGCATTGGCAATGACTCCGTATATTCTTACTTTGTAACAGACAGTCGCAGTGGTTGGTTAGTAGCTTTTACTACACTTGGCGTACAGGTTGCAGTTTTGATTTTCTTCGTCATGGCCTCGGAGGCCGACTTGCAAGGTGACTCAATTGACTTAACATTTACCTGGAAGTGCCCTCGCGACTCAGATGTTTGCAGGAACACAGCCGATTTAAATAGTATGGGCTGGTTCATTTTCTGCATGTTAATGATTGCCCATCTTGCAAAGGACTTGATTAATGGATCCAAGTTGATATACCATTCATCGAAACGCAGACACCCCATTGGGTCAAAAATTCGATATTTCATTGGCGGGATACTCTTGTGTTCGATTACACTATTCGCCTTACATGTGAGTTGTTGCAAATATCTCTCTCGTATCATTCTTTTTGCTGCTGCTGATTGATATAATTTACTTCGTCACATTTTATCTTGCCACATTCAGGTTAGTACCGTTTACAACAAGGCAATCGCGACGAGCAACACTGAAATTATTGCTAATTCAGTGATCGTACTGTTCGTGATGGATTTGGACGAATATATCTTTGCTTCATTGAAGGCATGCAGTAGGAAGTGGACTGCACATGCATCTGATTCGAAATCTAGTTCAGAGGAAGAGGCAGAAAAGGAGGGCATAATTGAGGAAATGAAGGAGGAACTTGCACTTCAAAAGACGCAAATTGCTACCCAACAGGAGGAGCTCATGCTGCAGAAGGATCAGATGGCAAGACAAAACGGCGAGATTACAATGCTCCGTGACACAGTTCAAAAAATAGAAGATTCTCTTGCAGCTGTAGCACTCGAGTCTATCCCTCAAAGTATTCCCAACGAAAGTGTGAGAGCGATTACAGCTGCATTGGAAGATACTAGTCTTGCGAGGGATGCAGAAAAGGAAAAGGATGGTTCAGTGAATGAAGTGGAAGACTTGAATGAACTTCAGGAAGACGAGACTGCGTTTCAGATGAAAGAACAAGTCACAGGGAGTAGTAGATTAGAGCACCCTGTGATGCAGAGTGACTTCGAGGATTCACAAGTACAGGGAGGTGAAGATGCAAATACATCCGATTCTGAAAACGCCGCTGAATGCGAGGATGACAAAGAGGCGGAGTTGTAGTGAAGCTGAGTCTCAATAGGATAAATTTGTAATGTTAATGTCAACTTAGAGATAACAAGGCTGGATACAACTCCTATTCGAAGTGTGTCAATCGACGCCAACAGTTTCTGCAAGGCAATCGAAGATTTTGAATCACGTTGAAGACACATTACATTTGAAACCGTAATTCTCCGTGTATCTTTTCTATCATGCATGATAAAACATTGACGAAGTCGACTGTCGATCAAACATACTCCATGTAATGCCCAGTACGACAGGTACAGTCATTGCCTAGGGATTCTCAGGAATCCTGGAAGCTAGGTTAGGAGGTGTTGCTGACGTGGGCGACTTGAAGTATCTTTGGAGTTCTTTGTTGAAGTCTTGGCTTGTGTATCTTGTAGTCACCTCCTGTTCCCTAACGCACCGCAGTGCTGCTGCAGTCTTTATCTATCATAATAATCCTTTAACAACAAGTTACATCTACGAATATTCATTCTACCCACTCCTTCGGGTCATTCTCTGCTAGACAGAGCACTCCATACTCGTTGACGTTATCTTCGGCTTGGTGACGTAGCAGAGACAAAACTATGCATTCAAAAATTGAAAGGGAAATACTCTTGACGAAAGAGGATCGGCGTGATGCGTGCCTGCATTTGATGTAGCGATTATTCTGGCTCATTACTTTATACTCATAAACACTATAATATATTTAAGACACCATATGTATCCACTACATATGAGCTTATCTCATTGTGCAAAAATGAAGCATGGGAAGGGGAGAGCATCGTATGGGAGATTACCCACGATGCTGCGCCATGTTTTGCTGCATGGCTTCAAACTCGGCCTTTCTTGCAGTATTACAATCACAATCAGGCTTGTGCGATGCCCAGTCAACTCTCTGGCATTCCCTGGAGCAATAAGCTACACATCGGCATCGACTACAATACATTGTGTTGCTGCGTGCAGTCATTCTATTCGGAAGATTGCACTGCGGGTTGAAGCAAAGGCCCATCTTTGTGATATTCTTCACTTCTTCGTACTTCTCATCCAAGCAAGAGCAGGGGATGCGCTTCCGCAAGAACTTCACAAGCGTGTGCATGTCAGCATAACATGCCTCGTACAGTTTCGGAACATTCGTCTGAGCTTGAGTTTGCTCCAACACAACTGCAACATGCTGCTCAAAATACCGCACCATCAAAGCACGATCACGTGCATCATCGTAATTACCACTCAGAATATCTTGCGTTCCGACAAACAAAAACCATGATATCGCCATTTTCATCTTGGTAGGATTAGACCACCACACGTCGGCAAATTCATCTAGTGTGGCATCTCGAGCTTCCGCGATGCAAGAGAGAAGATGTGCTTCGGCATGAGGGTCTTTACAAGCTGCTTCGTTAAATGCTTCATTAAATGTGAATACAAACCGAGAGCTAATTCCTTCCATCTCGTCAAAGCCGTGCGTGCATTCAGTTGCATTATTGTTCACATATTGCTGTAATTGACGTGCCATTGATTGCTGCCGCTGCTCCTCAGCCAATTGCCGACACTGCTGCTCAAATAACCAATTTTCCGCTTCCCTTGCCCGCTGAAATTTCTCTGCCGTCTCAGCCATCAATTGTTCCAGCCGCTGCTCCTCAGCCATGGCTGCTTGGGCTGCCTTCCTCGCCTTTCCTTTACTTCGTTTCCTCCCCATTGTCGCTAACAATGATGATACCATATTCAATGGGCTGAACTAGAGTCGTTTGTTTGTGGAGCACATCAACATCAATAAAATGTGACGATGCGATGCGGGAACAGTTGCATGACAACAAGGGCTTGTTCGTGCGTGCATTGTTCGTGTAATCTACAATAGTCGTGTATGACAAAAGAGTACCGCTGGTGATTCAGCGGTAGTTTTTCAATCACCAATCTGCATTCTACATTCACGGTGGTCATGTCAAATAGAATAAGTGGCAATTTTTTCAGGCTGTGGGCTTCAACAAATTTGGGGGCGAAAAAAGGGGAGAAAAAAAGAGGAGAAAACTCGCCGGCCACAAACATGTGCATGCTACATCATGCTACGAGACGCCGAGCGACGCTCCGGAGAGGGTACTTATCATCGAAGTCATTACAGTGCACTGGTAAGTCCTTTGGCATTATCGATACCACATAAGCGCCAAGCCAGGTTGGTGACGATTCCGATGTAGATGATGAGCTCGACAGTATGGCGGCAGCACAGCTGCGGATGATCTCTCCGATGATGGACTTGATGCTGGAGTGGAGGCTGCCATCGATATGCCTCCTTCTTCGAGTTGGTTGTCGAAACTCTCTAGAAGACATCGTTCGACAGAGAGAATGCATTCAAATGACGAGTGGAAATACTTTAAAGACAATGGCGGTAACTTCCAGGGAGGAACAGATTATGAAGCCGATAAGTACTCTGGAATAAGATTGTCTGACTTCGCTACAAGTTGGAACAGCTGGGTCGATACTCTTGGTCATTCCAAGCCAACATTGACGTACAAAAGAGCCAGTCATCTTCAGGATGATGCCTATAAATCTATGAAGAGGAGGGCGGTAGAGGCAGCCATTCTTCGTCCTCACACTCCGGCTATCACAGTGTTGCACGATAAGCACACCAATCGAGCTACAGCTGTCACGTATCTTCCCGAGTTTGGTCAACCTGAAATGCCGGCAGTTGCGCATCCCTTTACAGATACAATGGATACTGAGGACTAGCAAATAACTGCAACAAACTATGATGGTGATGCAGATGAGCCCGGGCCTGCTACTGCCGTACCCCAGCCAAGGAAGAGAAAGAAATCAAAGATGCGATCTAGGAAATGTGGTAGGGAGTATGCAGATGATGCTTGGAGGCAATATCATCAATTAGTGATAACAAGAGATGCTAATGGAAGAGCGATGAGAGACAACAACGTCAAAGTTTGGGACACTTGCACTGTACCTGAAGAGTTGTACGAAGAAGACTTCCCTTGGGATGGTACGGGGCGCATGCCACCAAGAAGGAAATGACGATGATTGTGATTGATCAATATTTGTTTGATTTGCACATAAATAAATATATGTTGATGCATTCTAAATAGTATTTGATTGATAAACTGCTATGGAATGGCATTTGTGCACTATAAGTGGATTTATATGATGATAGTGAAGTGAGGTGGTGAAAAATGTGCAAAATCATAAGCATCGTACTAACTATGTAATAATACGAAAGCGACCGTTGCATCTACCAGCCCGTGGAGTGCAAAATTGAAATCTGCATAAAATTTTGGTCTTGCGGGCACTCCAGATTACTATTTGACCTACCATCAGCAGCGATTTATGCGTCGTGAAGTTGATGTAATATTGCATCATAGCGCCGACAGTCGAGATTGCCTCTCTCGGCGGGAAGTTTCACAGGCGGGCAAGTTGTCTCATTGGGGGCACGCCCCATGCCCTCCAGCCGTATTTACCTACGCACGCGCAAAAGATCTGGGATGTCACGTTCATAATGGATTTCACAATATGTGATGGAAAGGATCTTGGATTAGTACTATTCCTACGTTAACCAGAGTTGCATCACGTGATCACAACGTTACCTGAGTTACAGCTCCAACGTGACCTGAGTTGCAGCCCACAGCCTGAAAACGTTGCCGAATAAGTATGTAATCAGCCTCATCTCAGTACACCCGCCCCTTCTTCGTTCACGGTCTTGATTCTTGACTGAATGCTATTGTACATATTGCTGCCACGCGCTGAATGACCGTATGTGCCCCCGTCTGCTTCCAGTGACCCAAAGTAGATAGATTCTCACCTCTTTTAGCCTTTTCAATTCAGGTACGAACATTGAACGCTGCCTCGTGACACACAAACTCAGCCCCAGAGAGACTTCATCTTGCCGGACTCAATAAAACCAAAGCAGCTCTCACCTTAATATCTCTAGCCCACATGACGAAATGCAAGAGATGTGCCGAAAGTGATTACCTCAACAAATGGACACTTGCCATTTTCACTTTAGTACTCATAATGGCAGCTTGTGTTGCTCTGGCGATTAGTTTTCCGTATCAAGGTAGCGGCGATTTGTATTTGAGGGCTGCTGCTGTTCCTGATAGTGGTGGAAAGGATGACATAACTGTGGAGGAAAACACTGTGATGGAGGACATTACTCTTGTGGTGGTTGGTGTCGGCGAGAAGAGGAGTGGCGTTGAGAGTAGCGCCAGCGAAAAGAGCAATGTTGCCAACAGAGGATGACGAAACGACAACTGAAGAAGTGTCACCAACTGCTAAACATCATCTACAGCTGAACATGGGGAACACAGCACTGAGGTGATGGGTGTGGAGATGAGTAGTGTTGACAATAGCGCAAATGAAATGAGCAGTCTATTACTAACAGAGAACGATGAAACGACGGCTGATGAAGTCTCACCAACTACACAGCCTGACAATAATGTAGACGGCAAGAGAGAAGATGTGCTTCGGCATAAGGGTCTTTACAAACTGCTTTGTTAAATTCTTCATTAAATGTGAATACACAAACCGAGAGCTAATTGCGTCTATCTTGTCAGAGCCGTGCATGCATTTCGGTCCATTATCCATCACATACTGCTGACGCTGAAATTCGCGCTGCTGCTCAAGTAACCAATCTTCCGCTTCCCGTGCCCGCTGAAATTTCTCGGCCGTCTCAGCAATCAATTGTTCCAGCCGCTGCTCCTCAGCCCAGGCGGCTTGGGCTGCCTTCCTTTCCTTTACTTTACTTCGTTTCCTCCCCATGCTTGCTAACGATGATAGTGAGTGTTGAGCAATCAAATCAGGGAACGAAAGAATAAAATGACGATGCGATGCGGGAGCAGTTGCACGCACGACCGGCAGGGCCTGTTCGTGTCTGTTCGTGTATGACAAAAGAGTACCGCTGGGGACCTAGCGGTAGTTTCTGAAGACCCACAAAAGATGACCATCATTCTCAGTGGCTGAATGCTACAACATGTACTTACTTATATTATTGTACATATTGCTGCCACACGCTGAATGGCTACCATGTGCCCCCGACCAATCTGCTTGCCTTTCCAGTGAGGCAACGCGTAGACAGATTCTCCTAACCTTTTAGCTTTACATTCAAGTACATTGGACGCTGCCTCGTGACACACAAACTCAGCTTCAGCGAGGCTTCATCCGAATGGCAGACTCAATATTAAAACCAAAGCAGCTCACTCAACAACATGACAGCAATGAAATGCAAGATTGTGCCGAAAGTGATCACCGCAACAAATGGACACGTGCCATTTTCACTTTAGTACTTATAATGGCGTTTAGTGTCGTTGTGGCGATTAGTTTTCCGTATCAGGGTGGTAGCGAATCTTATTTGAGGGCTGCTGCTGCTTCTGCTGGTGAGAAGGTTGATGTGGTGGTTGAAGATGCTACTATGCTCAAGGAAAACATTACTCTTGCGGTGGTTGATGTCGGCGAGAAGATTAGTGGCGTTGAGAGTAGCGCCATCGAAAAGAGCAATCTCTTGCCAACAGAGAATGACAAAACAATAACTGGAGAAGTGCCACCAACTACGAACACCGACATTGTAGACGTATTATCTAAAGCTGAAGATGGGGAACACAACACTGTGGTGATAGTGGTGGTTATGAGTAGTGTTGACAATGGCGCAAATGAAAAGAGCAGTCTGTTACTAACAGAGGATGATGAAATGGCGGCTGAAGAAGTCTTACCAACTGAGAAGATTGACAATGTAGACGCATCATCTACAGCTGAAGAGGCAGAACAGAGCACCGAAACTATAGGTGGCCTATTCGGTCCAATTGTAAGTGCAACCGATGAGCAATCGCCAAATAATGGACAAACAAACACAGCAACATCAACCAATAGTGACCACTCCTCATGTCAAATGAAACTGCAACAAGCTGATACAAACTTGGACAGTGTCATCGATGCATATGAATACATCACTTTCCTTCACAATGTTGGCAGCATTTCACTTTCCACAACACAATTTGATGAGTTACAAAATGACTATCAAGTCAACTTTGATCATTTGGCAACAACCCGTACTGAACGCGGCGGTAACGATAATGTTGGGATTCCAATAGCTACAATGAAAGATTTGCAAAAGGTATGTGTGTACATTTCCAAGAAGGGCAGTAGTGCGGTGAATGAGTTTGATTGGGATCAGATATCGTCTTTGCCGTAGCATGAGTAACCTCTTCAAATGTAATACATGATTCATTAGATTGATGGTGCTACATGAATCGATTAGGAAGTGTGAGATCAGCTACTTCATGAGAAGAGACAGTAATTTTGTAGATAATGTTTAGAGTTCAGATTTAAATACTATATACTAGATTATGTCCGACAAATCACATCATCATCAATTCTCCATGACCAACTGCACCTTCATCGTACTCTTCTTCGCAGCACACTCCAAGGCATCCCTCGCCCGACTCAACGGGAAGCTTTCGGTAATTGTAACGGGGAACGAAACGTTGCGATGCGGATTCGGGAGCAATCACGTTCGGAGCTGAGGAAAATGCACGTCCGGGGATGTACGTCATGTGGATGCCAAATGTACGTCATGTGGATGCCAAATGTACGTCATGTGCATACCAAATGCACGTCGTGTGTAACGCTTTTTTCTGCAGTTTCATGTCATGTGTATCCAATAACTATTAGTTTTATGCCAAATGCTGTTAGTATCCTCGATCTCCCTACTTCCAATCGATGCTATTGATAGATTAGATAGGAGATAAAAGATAATGATTAGAGTATTTCCATACTCTACTTGTATCTACGTACGTGTAATCTAACACCCCCCCACAATTCGATATCACGTAGTCGATATCGGATTGTACCAAATAGCATCTCTATCCTTTCAATAAAGGACAAAGGAAGTCCACTTTACAATGAGTGACGTGACCAAGTTGTCTCCAACATCATTGGGGTAATCAAGGGTTGTTTTTGTAACTGAATCATCTGGGTTACCCCGGTCGATCCCAGGATTCCACTGGCTACCATACAGACCCATTTGATCGCCTGAATGCATTAAGGTAACGGGAATATCAGCCACTAGGTAACCTTCGTCAATCATAAACGACCACGGTTTTGCCTGCACTCCAGAGTTAGTTCCAATAATATTCTGCTGATCCACATCGTTCATCTTAGGTCCAATACATTTCCTCTGCTCAACATCGGTTGTCTTAGTTCCAATACAGTTCCGCTGCTTAACATCGGTTGTTTGAGTTCCAATACGTTTCCTCTGCTCAACTTCAGTTGTCTTAGTTTCAACACAATTCCACTGCTCAATTTCAATTTTGTTAGTTCCAATACGAGTCCTCTGCGCGCTATCATTCAGCACTATATCCGCTGCTGTAACCTCAGTCGGTTCAAGCTTCATGGAGCTCTCTTCTTCATCAGTATTGTATTCGTCCTCAACCTTCGGTTCAAGCTTCATGGAACTCTCTTCTTCATCAGTATTGTATTCGTCCTCAACCTTCGGTTCAAGCTTCATGGAACTCTCTTCTTCATCAGTATTGTATTCGTCCTCAACCTTCGGTTCAAGCTTCATGGAACTCTCTTCTTCATCAGTATTGTATTCGTCCTCAACCTTCGGTTCAAGCTTCATGAAACTCTCTTCTTCATCAGTATTGTATTCGTCCTCAACCTCAAATGCAATATGATTTCGCTGAGTTGCTGCTAAAAAAATCTTCCCCGCTGTTTCCAGGTCGTGTTGGAGTTGTGGAAGAGTTTCTACTAATTCCTCATACTCGTCACTGTCTTCATAATTAAATGGTTCATACTGAGTAGATTGCTCAGAGTCGTCAAAGGTGTTAATAAGAGTATCCAAGTTGTGTAGCATGTTATCATGGGCTGCGTACACATCGTCGGCGTCCTCGACTGGTAAGTACCTAATTGATGTTGTTTGCTTTGTAGGAGGTGTGTCACTGATAAATGTTGGTGAATCTACACGTAGTGTTGTTGCTCCGTTAATAATATTGTCATGGCATGTACCTTGTGGAGGTGTGGCAATGACAATTTTGTTTAATAGCGCATGAGTTGCGCCGCCAACAAATTCGTTGGTTGCCAAATTCACAAATGGAATTATGGCATAAATGAACTTCATTGTTGGTGATTGTATAGGCTCTATAACCTGTTAGTATCCTCGATCTCCCTACTTCCAATCGATGCTATTGATAGATTAGATAGGAGATAAAAGATAATGATTAGAGTATTTCCTATTTCCGTACTCTACTTGTATCTACGTACGTGTAATCTAACAAATGCACGTCATGTGTATGCCAAATGTACGTCCAAATTTAGCGCATAAATAGCGATTATACAATCACCGTTCAAACTGCCATTAGATCCCATTGAAATTCACGTCCACCGGGATCTTTGCCCAAACTCAAAATGCCAAATGTACGTCATGTGCATGCCAAATGCACGTCATGTGTAATGCTTGTTGTTTTGCAATTTATCAAAACGGCACTGCCCATTGTAGCAGTACCCATAGCCCTCTAAGTATGGCGGGGAAGGCAGTGACGGCACTCACATCTCACAACCTCCCAAAACCCAAAACGAACCAACACGCACCGGCCCATCAACAACTTGGCTGGCACATTCAACATGACATCCTATGGATTATTCTACTTTTTCTGCTGTTGATAGTGTCCCTTATCTTTTCGGTCCAGCGGTTGTGAGTGAGGTGAAAGAGATCAATTTGCCAAAACAACAAGCAGCGACTGGGCCTTAGATGCTTGGTTAATCCTTGCGTCTACCACCTCATAAATCGAGGTTTACTTAATGGCTTTGGCTGTGTTTGTTTTCAAATAATGTCTCGGCAACCTTTCTCCAGACATCTAGAAATTATATAATTCTACCCTCAATGACCACCACCGATCTATTACGAACGTAACAATTCACAGAAGATTTATTTCATTTTGCATCAAACCACCATGTCAACCGGTCCATCAAAGAATCATCAAAGTTCTGGCCATCAAACAAAAGAAGTGGATACTGGCATTACTCTTGCGGAATTATCCAAGTACCGCCAATTAAAGGCAGTGGACGAAGTGACTAAGGCATCTCAATTTTTGACTAATACAGAGAGAGATGCAGTCTTTGACCTTGCTAGAAAATCATTGTATGGCCAAAATAGTCGAGGACCCAAAAATACATGTAACACTTCTAATTTCATCAACACTCCTCCTGCAAATGCAGCACCTGTAGCCAATTGAAACTAAATTATCAATTTAAATTTTTGTTAACCGTCCCTGGCTGTGGTACATACTTAATAGGACTTACCAATAAGCAGTAGGATGAGGCTGTTATACATAAGAGTAAAGTTACCAATAAATATTTAAAGGATAACCCTTCAAGGACGTACCGTCTATACCTTAGATCGTGTCCGTGTACATAACCCCACTATTGCAGTCCGGACATGTTCACCCCCCTGCGTGGATGCACGGACACATTCTAGAATCCGGACACTTTCAAGCGTTTCTTAGTAAACGTCTAACAACAAATACTTAAATTAATCTAATCCAACTGCGCATTGCCTTCGTCCTCGTCGTCAATGATGCCAAATGCACTATCTATCATTTCAAAGTCGTCTTCGTTCCCATTTTCCACATCTTCAAGATGGTGCTAATACTTCGTTGTGGTAATAATATCCGTGCTGGGTAATATGGGCGAGGCTGCCCGAGTCTTGTGAATTGGAAGAGAGATTGTGAGGAAAGCTTTTATATGAATTCTGCGAAAACAAAACAATCAATGATCCTGTTAGGGGTGTATAGGCTTAAGATACAAGTGGAGATGGACGTGTTGGTGTGCAATTATTCCTACGATCATACAATTGTAACGACTTGTACGACTGGAGGAAATGAACGCAACCCAAAACCAAGCAGTCGAATGACGGAAAGAGGTGCACTAAACATGATCTGGTGGTAATCGAATTGGCAGCTACAACATCTTTCTTTATTACTGGATTTCCGTAGAGCAACTCTTACTTGATTGATTAAGTAATAATTGCTGGGAAGCACATGTAATGTAAATTGTTTATCATCTCTAGAGTAGACATTTAATGAGGTGCATGACCAAAGGAACATATCAGGGTAATGTTTCTCCGCCACTTATTTGATTTACTGGAATGAATGAACATTGTTGACCCCTGAGATTGCAGAGTCTAATGGGAGATTTAATTGAACCTCTCTTGGCCTATATTATGTTAGACCACGAGTGCAGTGACATTAAATATCCTCCAATCACCGCCCCCTACTAGGTAACACACCATGGTGTTATTTGCAGTGATATCGTTCTGTATCGACGGTTACAAATCGATATGTCGGTTTGGAGGGTGAAAAAGTGCCGCTGATGTAAGGGTCGATACGTCAATACACGTTGGATATCGCTAGTCACGGACAACACCATTCGAATCAGTGTTGAAAATAGGTCTAGGATCTATGCTTATGAGTCTATAGATGGTTTTGCGACGGTGTTAGAGGTATTGTCAATGCATCGATAGCGTCATCGTGTTCTGTGATTTTTTGAGTTTTTGGATCCGGGGCAAAAATGTTTTTTTTTGGGACAAGAATTCTCAGGTCTCATGGTCGGTGTGTTGGATCTGCCAAAGCGCAGCAAAATGTGCTAGAAAGTGTCCGGTTGAGGGCGGACACTACCGCGAAAAAGGATGCGGACACGTCCTTACCCCTGGAAAAACAGTGCGGACAATAGAAAAATCCGGACACGATCTAAGGTAAAGACGGTACATCACAAGAAAGTGGACGTGCAGGGCAAGGGTAAATAAATAGGGTATGACTCAAATTTTGGCGGGAAATCTCCACCTTGAGGTTTACGCGTGAAAAAATAAATTCGGATTTACCGTCTCGTGGTCAAACTCAGATACGAAAGTCAGTGCCGGTCAACAAGATGACCAGCACCAACACGCAAGCCCCACACAGCCAACACGCCGCTCATCGAGGCAGGCAACCATGGTCTACGTTGCCGCTGTTGAAATAGACCAAGTTAACAGCCGACCTATGGGCCGATCGGTGGCTGATCGTTACTATGGATTATTATGTTGGTGTTGACGCCCTCGCCGCTGCCAAATACCTCATGGGAAGGCAGCATGGAGGCAATATTAGACGGTGACGTCCGGCGAGCGCCGGCCACTGAACAGTGCTTACTGAACGTCCCATCGAGCGTTTCTGCTGGATCCAAGCACGATAACATAAACATAATAATCCATAGTAACGATCAGCCATCAATCGTCCCATATTACGGCTAATAACTAGGTCTATTTCAGCAGCGGCAGTGTCGACCATGGTAGCCGTAGGGTAGCCGTTGCCTTGAGCGGTGAATGATCAATTCGAGCTTTCAATGACGGGAAACGACGAGGCAAGCGAGACTCAACCATAGGTAACACAAAGTCGTATCGGCACCTTCACTTAGGAGTGTACCTGAACATTTGTGAACAGTACTAGGTACAACGTAGGAATACGTAAACATGGCCCTTGTGACAAAGTTGAGTTTGACCACGAGACGGTAAGCGTCACACTCCTTGTGACATACCCTATTTATTTACCCTTGGTGCAGGGGACGTACATCCCGGACGTGCATTTTCGTGGTGCCTCACGTTCGTTGCACGCAGAGGCCTGTTCGTGCATTGTTCGTGTATGACAAAAGAGTACCGCTGGTGATTCAGCGGTGTTTTTAATCACTAATCTTCGGTACTGTTCCATTGAAATGAATTTGTAAGTACCTATTTTGTGTACCACATAGGATTTTTTCTACTGGGAGTTTGGACTCCATTTTTTTTTAGTCGCGAGCGTCAGTTCCTCCTCCTCGCGACTAACTGTCCGCCGTTTGTGGTTATATGGGTAGAAAAAGTGCTGGGTGGTACACAATTGAGCAACCTCCTCCAATTTCCTCCAACTTGAAGTTTTTGCAGTCGAGTCAAATGAGTGTGGCTGCCGACAAAATATCAGTACCATTTCATTTAATATTAGTTCCTTCGTGAATGCGGTACTCACATGCCATCTACCATCAAAAATGGACCCAGACCATGGTGAAAAGTGGCTTCCTACGACCCTCAATAACACAGTACCTAGAAGGCTTTTGACCTTACTTGCAGTGGTAATCTTCATTTCTTGGCCATTAGGATCTCATCGATTCCTTACTTGTCACCATCAGCCTGACATTAAGATTCGACTTGCAAGCTGAAGTCAATAGAACAGTAAGTATCTGTATGCACGATGATGGACATTCGCCAATGTCATAATAATCAGCCTCATCTCAGTACACCCGCCCCTCTTCTTCGTTCAAAATCGGTCTTGATTCTTGACTGAATGCTATTGTACATAATATTGCAACCACGCGCTGAATGACTATTTGCCCCCGACCAATCTGCTTGCCTTTCTCCAGTGACCCAAAGTAGATAGATTCTCACCTCTTTTAGCCTTCATCAATTCAGGTACGAACATTGGACGCTGCCTCGTGACACACTAACTCAATCAGCCCCAGAGAGACTTTATCAGCAAGGCAGACTCAATAAAACCAAAGCAGCTCTCACATCAATATCTCTAACCAACATGACAGCAATGAAATGCAAGAGATGTGCCGAAAGTGATTACCTCAACAAATGGACACTTGCCATTTTCACTTTAGTACTCATAATGGCAGCTTGTGTTGCTCTGGCGATTAGTTTTCCGTATCAAGGTAGCGGCGGTTCGTATTTGAGGGCTGCTGCTCCTGATAGTGGTGGGAAGGGTGATATAACTGTTGAGGAAAACACTCTGATGGAGGACATTACTCTTGTGGTGGTTGATGCCGGCGAGAAGATGAGTGGCGTTGAGAGTAGCGCCAATGAAAAGATGCAAACAGAGGATGATGAAACGACGACTGAAGAAGTGTCACCAACTGAGAAGATTGACCATTTAGATGCATCATCTACAGCTGAAGATTCTGAACTGAGCACCGAAACTGGAGGTGGTCTATTTGGTCCAATTGTAACTGCAACCGATGAACAATCGCCAAATAATGGACAAGCAAACACAACAACATCAACCGATAGTGACTACTCTTCCTGTCAAATGAAACTGCAACAAGCTGATACAAACTTGGACAGTGTCATCGATGCATATGAATACATCACTTTCCTTCACAATGTTGGCAGCGTTTCACTGTCTACAACACAATATGACGAATTAGCAAGTGAGTGTCAAGTCAACTTTGATCATTTGGCCACAACCCATACTAACACAGGTAGCGTGGATGGTGTTGGGATTCCGATAGCTACAGTAGAACAGGTGCAAAAGGTATGTGTGTACATTTCCAAGAAGGGGAGTAGTGCGGTAAATGAGTTTGATTGGGATCAGATATCGTCTTCGCCGTGAGTAACTTGAAGTATACTCATTCTTAATAGTGCAACACAGTTGATTTAGGAAGTGTAGAAGACAGTAAAAGATTATCACAATGTTAGGAGTTAAGATGTAAAATATCATTGCATGCTGATCGTTAATTCTCCATGACCAACTGCACCTTCATCGTACTCTTCTTCGCAGCACACTCCAAGGCATCCCTCACTCGACTCAACGGGAAGCTTTCGGTAATGTACTTTTCCATTCGAAGCGGTGCAGAAACCACCACTCCATTCTCCGCCACACCCTCGGTCGAATTTCCCTCTAGCAATTCCAAAGCTTTATCAATCGGTCCACATCGACTTCCAACCACTTGTAGTTCATCAATGACGATTGGGGCAGAGTTGAATCCCTTGACTCCAGCGGCACAGGTTGATTTGAGTACTAATCGACCCATGGGACGACATAGCGTCATTGCTAGGGTTAATCCATTCGGATTGCCAGTAGAGTCGATCACTACATCGTACTGATTGGCATGATCAGGTGAGACCTCCTCCATCGTTGTCTCATCTGTATAACACTCCTTCACAAGACGACGTTGTACACCACTCTCTGAAACCAAATCCAATTTATGCTCGTGCTTTCCAAACAATACTGGTGCATGTGGAGCAATACCACCTTGCTCTTGCTGCTGCTCTTTCAAATACTCACGCCCCAAAATCTCAGCAATACAAAGCCCCAACTTTCCATCCCCCAATATCGCCACACGATCCCCACCACGACACTCCTCCCCACCTCCATATCGAAATTTCACAAGTCCCTGCTCCACGACACGACACGCTGCCGCCAATGGCTCAGCAAACACGGCAATCTCATCGGGTATCGAGTGTGGTACCACATGTAAATTTGACAGGGGGAGTGTCATGTATTCGGCAAATGTACCATTTTGATTGAGTATTCCGAGGACTGTACGGTTGGGACAGTGATTTCGTGACATTTGGGAATTGCTTTGATTGTAGTTGGATTTGTTGTTGCATATTGTACAACATGATGATGATGATGATGATGATAGACTGGATGATTTGTTGCTAGCATCTTCATCATCACTGCTGCTGTTGGAAGATGAAAAGTTGCAGCATCCAATATTGATATCTCCACAGACACGTTGACCTATCCATTGATCGTGAAGTGTTTGTGAGGCGGATGGATGAAGTTGGATTACTTTGCCTACGAATTCATGTCCCTTTTTGTTTGTGTTTTTGAGAGATTCAGCGGAGCGAGCAGCGCAGAGATATCGTAGAGGCATTCAGAGAAAGATTTTTCGAATAGAGAATAAAGAAGTTGTTAGTAAACGAAGTATGTATGATCTGTTGGCGATATTGTAATTGAGAAAGAGATGGATGGAACGGCAAAGGAGGGGTTACTTCTCTGCTCAGCTATCGGCCCAATACAGTCAGATTTTCACCAATAGAGTCCGACATAAATAATCGAATTTGACTAAATTGACCACCATCATTCGAATCGTCTTTTCAAGCTCTATCGATCAGTACTATTGCCGCAATTAAAATGTATCATCAGAGCTCGGCCAAGGCAAGGCCATCGCGAATAATCTTCCATTTGAATCTACATCATCCAAACTTGGCACACGTCGGTCGAAGATCTCAAAAAGCGACCACCGTTGCACAGTTGGCACGGACGCGCCCAACGCTTCGCTAAAGACAGAAGCATCGATCAGTGTGATCAATAATGAACGCAGCTTGTCCTTTAATATGATGTACCATCGTGGCGACTCTATGATCGAGGACACATCCTACATCTCCATAAATGCACACACAAATATAAATACAATCATTCGTTCAAAAACGTACCAAAATCCCACCAAAGCCCATGTAGCCCTGCAATATCTCCAAATCCGTATTACATATCCCCGCCCGCAATATTTTCACCAAGGCATACTTTTCATTTAAAATGGTGGGGAGAGGATGGTTGGTGATGAGTGTGCCATTGTCGAGTGGATTGGTGGATGATTTTGTTGGGGGGTCAATTACGAATGCTTGCATGGTGCTGGGGAGTGTGTTGTTGTTGATCATTGTTGTTGTTTGGATGATATGGTAGATGATGGCGTTGTTGCGGTGGTTTGTTGCTCTGAATTATGCCGATGGAGGCAGATAATTAGATCTCAACAAGATCAACATCACTCACTGCATGCAGTTAAGGCCACTTTTTTCGGCCCCACAGTGGCCATTTCTAGCTATGTGGCGAAGAAAAGTCCGAAGTTCGTGACAATCATGGATTAGTGGTTCTGTGCCAACATACTGAGTCCACCGTAGCACGCCATCCCCCCTGAATTATTGACACGATCTTCGGACTTTGTCCCGGGGACGGGCTAAAAGACGGGGAGAGGGCTCAAACTCGGATACTTCCGGATTTTGCCCGCGAAAAGTTGACACAAAAGCTACACTCTCTACTCACTCTTATCGCAAACATCATGTCGACCGACTCTCTATAACATATTACGGCTCACCATTATTGGATGCAGGAAACAACTTTGCAGCAGCGACGTCTTCTACACGCCGGTTGTGATACGAATGCAGTTGCCGCACGGCCGAGAGGGCGGAGGCAGCGGCCGCCAATGAAGAAATTGCAGATGCGAACCCGACGCTCCAAACCCAACGTTGCAGCAACTGCTGAAGCTTTAAATCCCAACAACGTCCTCATACTCATCGATGAAAGTCAATACTTGAAAAATGGCAATACATGTATACTGCTTTAGTGTTGTGGACCTTTGAAAACCAACCTCGAATCATTGTCGAATGTTTCAGACATCATCGTCAATCTGAACGACGTCGACTGAGGCAGATATGGACTATGACCATATCACAAATCCTACCAAAAGATACAGAGGAATAGTAAGCATTGAGCAATGAAAGAAGATCTACCTTGAGGAACTTCTACGAGCGGAAACGGGGATGTGTTCTAGGTCACGGCGGTCTGAGGGTAATATGAGATATGACAACTTGGAGGCATAATGTGCACAAGATCCCGTACACTTGGTGAAATGCATCATTGCAAATACACAAGGAAACGGCAAACACTCTGTCCCTGATCACTGCTCGCAACTTACAACGATCTATGAAGTATGAAGTGGCTGCACTAAGCACTAAGATAAAAACCACACAAGAATGCGTAGGGATACTGAAGAGCAGGAATATATTGTACATTAGTTAAGTATTAGACATGAAACTTATTAAACTGGTATTATGGCTTATGCTCAAACTGATATTGCTGGGCAAACTAGCTCCGATGCACATAAAGAGAGATGATCTGTGTTAGTTCAAAGTATTCAAGTGTTCCGACTTAGCAAAATTTTTTGGATGCCTAAATACCCATTTGGGGGACTTATGTGTACATTTTGGTGATGAGTGGGCATTCGGCCAGATGTCCCGAAAAACGTGGTTTGAAAGGGTAAAAGTGTCGTGTGCATGTGCGTTGCGTGTTGCGTTAGCGCTTCGCTTTGTGCGTAAGATTTTTCGCGGGAAGTGTGCAGTGGTCTTAGGGATATCCCGAAGAGGAAACATAATAGATCTTGTTCGTTCACGGGAAAGTATTGTAAAGCCAGGTATTTTATACAAAAAGGGTTAGGGGTATCCCTAAAGGAGACAAGTTCGCAGCAGGGGTATCCCTAAAAGGAGACAAGTTCGCAGTTGTAAGGCCGATCCTTACGGTCAACGAGAACGAGAACGCAGAGCGCTCTGCGTTCTCGTTTTGTAAAAAAAGTGGCCTTACGGAGCACGAGAACGCGCACGAAGTGTGTTTTTTGCTTCCAGCTGGAACTTGCTCCACGTTTTGCTTTGAAATAGAACGAGGAGCAAATTCCTCCACGTTCTGAAACGCAGAGCAAATGTGCGCACCCTCTGTGATTTGCCCCCGAAAAACAAATTCGGACAATTCCTACGTACATATGCTCTCACTAAAAAATAATAACCATAATTAACCCATTAGTTCGCGCACTATGCGCTCTGTTTCTCGTACTTCCCGCTAGTGTAATGGAATTTCACCCTTTTTGAAATTCTTGGAAGTTGCAGGGTGAAATGTCATGGAATTTCATGGAATTTCAGTTTCAAATGTCACTAGCTTATTTTACTCACTACTTATTCGCACTCACCCCTGTCCACCATTCTCGAGTCTAGTTAAGGGTTAAGGGAGTCTGCAATCCTCTTTCCAAGCATCTTCTTCGCATGCATGATATGATGAAGGTTCTCGTATCCTCGAAGAAGTGCAACACCAGTTGGATCCACATCCTATTTCGATTCTTCGTAAGAATGGTGTTCTTCAAAGGTTTGGCCCTACGTTCACAATCCATGGATCCTACAGTTCCCATAGACAACAGAGGCTTAGCAACCAAGCGATAGAAGTCAGACGTCCCTGCATAACACTCAAACCATCCCAAGCGTCCAGAAATAGCACCGTTTCCACATACTTTACCACGTCTTAGAATACGCATGTAGACTGAAATTGAGACGAAGGAATAAGTATTAACGCATTGTTATTCTCCACCTTTGGGAGAGGATAGTTCTACCATGAGTTGGTTCGATCGTCATCGTGTCATCGTCATCATGAAGTGGAGTGGAAGGTGGAAGTGGGTGCTGATGGCTGATGGCTGATGGCTGAAACTTTTGTGAAATTTCATTTTTGGCCAAAATTGTGACAAATTGCACCCTGAAAGTTTCCTGAAAGTTGCAGTTGTGAAATTTCACCCGTATGAAATTCCATTACACTACTTCCCGCTCAAATTGCTCTGCGTTGGCCAACGTGGAGCGAACCTCGTGCGCGTTCAACCGTAAGGCCTGTTTTTTTGGACCGGAACGAGAACGCAGACGAGCGCGCTCTCCGTTCTCGTCCTCGTTCACCGTAAGGATCGGCCTAAGTACCTTGGGCGCTCGCTTGGCCAAAGCCCCAACGTTTGGAGTCGAAGACGAAGGCAAAGAATGAAATCACGATACAGCAGAGAAGGATGCAGAAATAATAGACAAGATGTGGATGTAAGTTTGCGGGGAGTTGATAGTGCTAAGTCACAGAGTCAAAGTATTATATGTAGATTTCGATGTGTAAATGTGTCACAAGCAATTAAGGACAGGTATTGGTATTGGTTGTGCAACTAGAGCCAGAAAAGACCACTAGGAACACTGGATATCATGGTGACTACTAAAGCTTACAGCTAGCTAAAGAAGAAGAGTAGGCTAAGTATTCCCAAAGGTGATGAGGAGCACCAGCGTGCGACGTCTCTTGTGTATGTGAGCCGTGATTGATCCGTGGTTGCTACTTGACACGTGTCGTAACGGTATTGGAAACCGGAAGAGAGTCATTCCCTGTGACAAAATATGTTAGTATCCTCGATCTCCCTACTTCCAATCGATGCTATTGATAGATTAGATATCGTAGGTCATACATGTCTTTCATGGTCTCATAACGAGTCCAGTCAGAACGAGTGGCAGAGAAGCGCTCTCCTCTTGAGGTTGATAGCTTGGACTTATGACGTTTAAGGAAGAGTCTCCACCATCCTTCACCCACTTGTTCCTCGTCAAGGGCATCAACTACCCTGCTCGCCTTGACTTGTCGAAACATTTCCTCATGAACTGTACCCTTGATTGAATCGTTCATCAATTTAATTACCTCAATCTTCGTCATTGGTTGGCGAATCTTTTGCATTTGAAGTACAACCTCAAGCACATACTGCTCTGCTAACTCAAGAGGGGATGCGATGCCGGGATGCTTGCACTCCAACTTGTGTGTTGACGGGTTTGCCTTATTACGTGCTATCCGACTTAGTATAGTTTTCAACGGAATATTCTCAGTAACATTGAATTCAGCTCTCTTCTCCTCTATCACCTCTCGAAGGATATCATTGTTTGACTTATTCGACGTTGTGTTGATTTCACGCTTTTCGATGTAAGCGGCCACGATCGCATTCTTACACTTAGCGTAATTGTCTTTTTTTTCTTGCTGCTGCACTATACCAGTACCCTTTGGTCTGCCACCTTTCTTTCTAGCAGTGTTATCATTAGACGAAGATGATGAGTTGTTGTTGGGGGTGGCAACTGTTTGTGAACCCTCATCGTCATCGGCATTGGATTGGGTAGCACAAGCTGATGCACTTGTGTGGACGGTAACGGAGGAGGCAGCCGCAGCCGAAGCAGAAGAAGGTGTGCCATTTTGACGAGCAAACGTCACTTCTGCTGCAGGAGGCGATGGATTAACAGTTGGCAACTTTGGCTGCAGCTTGGCGCTGGCTCTACTAACTCTTTTGTGAAGGGCCGTCCTACTGATGACTATTCCTTTCTTATGTAAATGTAAACCATCTAGTATGCGAGTGTAAAAGTTATGCGGAATTGCGCCACCACCACCACATCTGCTCTGCTCATGAAGTAGAACTTTTACAGCAGTATCAAGTGCAGCCTTTGTTAGCAGCTTATCGATGTCCATGGCTTTTATGTATGGGGGTTGGTATTGTACATGTACCGATGACGATGATCGTCGGAATGCTTTGGATTTTTGAATTTTGAAAACAAGAAGAAATACCGTGATTCGACGTATCAGCAATGAAATTCTCAAGAACAAAGAGCGGTACTCAGGCGAGTTTTGAGGTCGAGGCCTGACATTTCAAGAACCATGAGATTTTCGGCAATGCCTATCTGTCCCACTACATAATATAGTGATAACCTAAAACTTAGCAATACCCTGTTAGTGTATGTTAGTCCTTTTACTATATTAAACAACTGCATAATTTATTTCTCTAGGAGACCACCGTTTCGTCAAGATTGAGACCTACCAAAAATGGCGAGTCAAAAATTGGACGCAAAATGGTCCGATGGACGCAAAATGGTTTTTGACTTGTAATGATTAGAGTATTTCCGTACTCTACTTGTATCTACGTACGTGTAATCTAACACCCCCCCCACAATTCGATATCACGTAGTCGATATCGGATTGTACCAAATAGCATCTCTATCCTTTCAATAAAGGACAAAGACAAAGGAAGTCCACTTTACAATGAGTGACGTGACCAAGTTGTCTCCAACATCATTAGGGTAATCAAGGGTTGTTTTTGTAACTGAATCATCTGGGTTACCCCAGTCGATCCCAGGATTCCACTGGCTACCATACAGACCCATTTGATCGCCTGAATGCATTAAGGTAACGGGAATATCATCCACTAGGTAACCTTCGTCAATCATAAACGACCACGGTTTTGCCTGCACTCCAGAGTTAGTTCCAATAATATTCTGCTGATCCACATCGTTCATCTTAGGTCCAATACATTTCCTCTGCTCAACATCGGTTGTCTTAGTTCCAATACAGTTCCGCTGCTTAACATCGGTTGTTTGAGTTCCAATACGTTTCCTCTGCTCAACTTCAGTTGTCTTAGTTTCAACACAATTCCACTGCTCAATTTCAATTTTGTTAGTTCCAATACGAGTCCTCTGCGCGCTATCATTCAGCACTATATCCGCTGCTGTAACCTCAGTCGGTTCAAGCTTCATGGAACTCTCTTCTTCATCAGTATTGTATTCGTCCTCAACCTTCGGTTCAAGCTTCATGGAACTCTCTTCTTCATCAGTATTGTAATCGTCCTCAACCTTCGGTTCAAGCTTCATGAAACTCTCTTCTTCATCAGTATTGTATTCGTCCTCAACCTCAAATGCAATATGATTTCGCTGAGTTGCTGCTAAAAAAATCTTCCCCGCTGTTTCCAGGTCGTGTTGGAGTTGTGGAAGAGTTTCTACTAATTCCTCATACTCGTCACTGTCTTCATAATTAAATGGTTCATACTGAGTAGATTGCTCAGAGTCGTCAAAGGTGTTAATAAGAGTATCCAAGTTGTGTAGCATGTTATCATGGGCTGCGTACACATCGTCGGCGTCCTCGACTGGTAAGTTCCTAATTGATGTTGTTTGCTTTGTAGGAGGTGTGTCACTGATAAATGTTGGTGAATCTACACGTAGTGTTGTTGCTCCGTTAATAATATTGTCATGGCATGTACCTTGTGGAGGTGTGGCAATGACAATTTTGTTTAATAGCGCATGAGTTGCGCCGCCAACAAATTCGTTGGTTGCCAAATTCACAAATGGAATTATGGCATAAATGAACTTCATTGTTGGTGATTGTATAGGCTCTATAACCTGTTAGTATCCTCGATCTCCCTACTTCCAATCGATGCTATTGATAGATTAGATAGGAGATAAAAGATAATGATTAGAGTATTTCCGTACTCTACTTGTATCTACGTACGTGTAATCTAACAAAATAATGTTAACAGACTTAAGACTTTGCTTAGCTTTAATAATTCTTCTGTTGCTTGCAAGCTGACTATGGTTTTAAGACTGTATCTATGTCTGCTGCTTCCAAATCATCCATAAATATATGACTACTCAAGTCGAATGTTGAATTAGATGCAGATGCATCTCTGCTGTGTCTGTGTCGCGTGTCGTTCCTACATCTACATGGGCCTTGCACCGACAGGTGAAAATGGAAGTTTAGGTAGAGGCAGAGGGGTTGGGAATCCAGCAGCACCTACAGATCCAGCCGAGGTTTCCTTGTGCAAAAATACTGCACGTGTGCATGATGGCGACATATTATTTGACTCCGACGTCGTCATCGTCTCTTGTTCTTGGTATTGATGCAACGAAGTTGTAACAAGTGAATCCATTGCTCCGTCGTCATCTGTCTTAGTCTCAGTCTCAGTTGCCACGATGTATGTGTTTCGTCTTCTTAAATTTAAAGTCCCTGACGGAAGCGGAAGATTTGACGCTGGAGCAGCAGGAGCAGGCAAATGTGGTGACGAGGGTTGGTGAGGAGAACGCCCATTCACATTCGCGCCGTTGGCCTCGTCGGAAGCTGAAAAAGTCGGCATTTGAGTTGGAGTAGATGCTCGGGATTCTTTCCAATCAGAAAGAAAGGCTATAAAGCTCTCCACTTGTCCCTGTTTCTGTTTGCTTGTCATGTTGGGGGGTTGAGAGTTTGTTCGATTTGGATTGCCCTGTTCGTTTTGTATTCGCTGCTGGTGCATGCAATTGTGAGCGTCATCAGGGCAGTTGAGCGTGGTGGGTGGGACAAAATGAAAGCCAAAGTACTTATCGTGTTTCCTTTTTACAGAGAACCTTCAAATCCGATCCGGCTTGAAATTGTTCTCCTTTTAGATACTTTTAGTCGTATATGGTATCTGCCGACGTTTTACATACCAGTCGCATCGGCTTCGTCGAAAGAAAGTACCTCATAATTAACACTTTCTATTTCCATGACGAGATTTCAGCGCGCCCAAAAGTCGAAATCTTCCGAATATCGGAAGGTTTCAGAATAGTCGGCTATATTGCTCCAGAAACACACCTAACCCCCTCCGATCACCTTGCCTATGCATGATTGGCCGTTGGTTTGGTGCATTTTGGTCATATGGCTAAGTGTATGGTCAGGCTCCCCAGCAAATCTGTTCTCAATGAGTATTTGACTTCAAGAAGTGATCAACATAGCGTTGGAAAGCTGAGAGTGAGAGGAGTTCAAATCCATGCTTTGCTTGGCAAGGTTTTGAATCGTGGTGAAATGAATTGTAATATGGAGCTGAAGACCAGGGTAAATTGGAGATGGGGCTTCTTTTTTGGGGTTAACCCCCAAGGCAAGCTAGGGAATGGGGCTAACAAAATATTTTTTTATTTTTGGAAGCAACTCATTGATTTGGAACAGGCTCATCGAGACGAGCATTTTAAGCCTATAAAAGGGTAGGTTAGCCCCAGTAGCGGCTGAGAACAGATAAATTAGCCATTTTTAGGGAGCCTGACCATACACTTAGCCATATACTCGCTGTGTAGTGCCATTTTCTATTTTTTTTTGCTTCAGCTAGTGGTCCGCTAGTAAAATTGCGAATTTTGAGTACCTACTGTGTGGGCATTATCTGGAGTTAGGCGGACCTACAATGCTTCCAACACACGTCTATGGCCCCCATTCGATGAGTTTGAGGCGTTGGGAGGTTATCAGGTTCGATTAGTTGCAAATAATAGCCGTACAAGTAACACTATTTGCTACCGTTGCCCGTGGCAATAGATTTTTGTTTATGAATCCTACTATGAATACTGCTATGCTACACAAACGCAATATCTCTCACGTGCGTTTCCCTGTTCTCTTTGGACGTCTTCTGACAGTGACCGGCACAGCTGGACGTTGTGCTGCACCTGGTGCCGCGGCAACACCGGTAGCAGAAGCGGCAGCAGATTGAATTGCAATCCCTCCTTCATCTGCCTCCATATCTTCTTCTCCGTCTGCACCTGGAGCGATTCCTCTCGCAATATTGATCAACTCAGATCTCCTCTTGCCAAGCACAGATCTCTGTCCAATTTGATGAGCGGCATTGTAGCAGGTCCATTTAGTCAACCTTTCCACATACTGAAATGAGCCATCGCCATTCATGAGAACATTTCCTTGCTATTCATCACCGGAATCTTGGTGCTGAAGTACTTTGGATGCTTCGTGATGTCTTCTTTCTTTGGTGCCGAGAAGGAGAGGTATCGGCTGCAACCGCGACAAAAGTAGTCCATCCCTCTACCACAGTTTGCACATGTCCGCTTAATTTCCTTCAACCGAGGAGTTGCACTAGCATTACCCCTTGCAGTATTCTTCTCCTGTTGAAACTTAACAAGCTGTCCGTACGGGAACCCTAAACATAATTCACAGCGCAGCTGATGCGTTGGAGTATTGGCCTTCCCTCGATGTTTTGGAGTTTTGTTTGTCTTGCAAGTTGCAAAGTGCATCTCCACGGGGTTTGGTGTGTTGTTGGCGCGAGTGTTACGGCTACGTCCCTCTCCAGCACTACTACTACTTCCATCTTAACTTTCTATAGGAAAGAACTGATTGATTTCATTCAAATCGTCATTTGTGAGAGTGGCTCCTTCAATACTATCCAGCCCAACTCCAGTATATCTTGAACTTTCTGCCCGCATCAAAAACGTGCCTATCATGTAATCCAAAGAATCTCGAACGAAGCACGGGCATTGTTTGCTCCATGTGCATGGATGAAGATGGAAGAGAGACGGATAGAAATCAAGGTTGGCTGTAAGCCATTGTTTACCCAGGTTGTGACGGTCTCGTGGAACTGCTTCTAAATATCTACTATCCTTGCCGTATACTATGTCCATGAAGCGATCCAAACCATCCGGGGAGGAACAACAATTCTTTTTTTGTTTGTTTCCAAGCATTCTCGATTGCAATTTATTCCACTTTGGTGGTCAAGGTGCTGTTCCATCGGGAGGATGCTCCTCACCAACACCGTCCTCATCATCGGAGAGTTACTCTCCTGAAGATCTTCCTCGTAACACACTTCAGAATTTCTACCGTAGACGTCCTCGTCGATGACAGCAGCAGCGCCCAAGTGGCTGGTAGCACGCAATACATTCATGACGACGTGTGCACAGGCAATAGGATAGGGAAATGAAGATTGAGGATGACATCAGTACCCCGAGCCGAGCAGAAGAGCTTAAAGACAGTTCAACGAAGATTATTTGCTTGAGTTTGTCAAAGTCGATGAGTCTGAGCATTTGGAGACGGTAGCTACGGAACAAGCCAGTAAGATGCAAGTCATGCACACTTTAATGAAAGAATTCGCCAATCAATAGTCTGAACAGCAATACGAAAGAGATTTTGAACGTCCTGATTATGCAGTGAAGACGACGTCGTAGTGCGAGGGTGACTTCATGTATTGCAGTGATAATGAAGAGGATGATGACTAAATCTCATGCAAGTGCACATTTTGAAGATATATTTGTAGATGTAATGCGCAGTATTGGTGTGTTTGAGTTGCTATAGTATCTTCTCCTCGTCTATTACCAATCAAGCCATGTATTGTTTCTTAAAGAATAATAATATCATTCCCAGATCAATAATTTCATGTCCACATAGCACCAGCATTCCGACTATCACGGTCGATTAGTGCCAAAAATAAGGCAGCGATCCTCGATTATATAGTCTTTAAGCTATCCAATGGGCCATCAATCGGTCTATGGGAACACTAGGAACATGATACATTGCTCTATCAAAGATCGGTGATTTTTACGAAGTAGGCAAGTTGTCCGTACTTGAAGCGGCATTACGACCACAACGACTGATACCAAGTGAAATAGCGCCAGCACCCGTCGAATATATAGATCATGGGCTGTCCATAGAGCCCTCACTCGGCTTGTGAGGAAATGTGTAACATGGTGAAACTACACACCGAACATGGTTGTTTTGATGATCTTTGTGATGGAGGCTGAAAGAGCCGGCGCGCCAAAACTAAAACGCCGTTTTGTACCCCCTCGATCGATGCAGTATGACAAAAAAAGGTAGTATTTAGCTAAAAAGACCACATAGATCTTACTTTGGGCGAGTTTTGGGGTGTATATAACGTTTTTCCAAAATCTTCCGAAAATCGGAAGATTTCAAAAAAGCTTCCGAATATCGGAAGAAAAAACTCGTCATGGATATATAAGTATACTAGTGTAATGGAATTTCATACGGGTGAAATTTCACAACTGCAACTTTCAGGAAACTTTCAGGGTGCAATTTGTCACAATTTTGGCCAAAAATGAAATTTCACAAAAGTTTCAGCCATCAGCCATCAGCCATCAACCATCAACCACATCCACTTTCATGATGACAATGATGATGACGATCGTACCAACTCATGGTAGAACTATCCTCTCCCAAAGGTGGAGAATAACTACTTGATGAGCATCACTTGATGTGTTTCCTCTGCGATACAAAGTCTCGTGTCTGGAGGGAGGTATTCCACCTGCAGACTAATAAGGCTGCACTTTTGAGAAAGATGGTCGAGTGGTATGTGCCCTTGGATGATGATGGATCTGATGAGATGCGGAAGAGAGTTAGGAAGGATTTTGAGGAGTTTGACACTCAAGCCAATGGCTGGTTTGAATCCTTCGCAGATCCCCTTCCGCAAATTCTATCTTTGGAGGAACTGCAAAAAAACAAGTCTTTTGGTATCAAAGATGTGGTAAAGTATGTGGAAACAACCGTTGCTATTTCTGGACGCTTGGGATGGTTTGAGTGTTATGCAGGGACGTCTGACTTCTATCGCTTGGTTGCTAAGCCTCTGTTGTCTATGGGAACTGTAGGTTCCATGGATTGTGAATGTAGGGCCAAACCTTTGAAGAACACCATTCTTATGAAGGATCGGAATAGGATGTTGGATCCAACTGGTGTTGCACTTCTTCGAGGATACGAGAACCTTCATCATATCATGTGCGAAGAAGGTGCTTGGAAAGAGGATTGCAGACTCCCTTAACCCTTAAGTAACTAGACTCGAGAATGGTGGACAGGGGTGCGTGCGAACAGTGAGGAAAATAAGCTATGTAGTGACATTTGAAACTGAAATTCCATGAAATTCCATGACATTTCACCCTGAAACTTCCAAGAATTTCAAAAAGGGTGAAATTCCATTACCCTAAAGTATACTCGCTCCTTCGGTTTGCAGTTGAATCAGTTGGTGAAAAAGAAGCCAGATTTCTTGCATAGAGTCAAAAATACGCCGATCTAAAAGGCTCTATATACATCATAAAGAGAAGATATAGGAGGCGTCGAACATTCCTCGTGATCGGCCCAGACTTTTCTCGGATAAAACCTGCTGGGCCTGTTAGACCGGCGTATTTGACTCCAAGAAAGTACGTAGCGTATTTTACAACGGCTAGTCTGTATATACATGCATAGATGGTCCATTCAAAGTACTTACTTGCATGTCGAATGTTTGGTCGACCCTCTCAGAGGCGACATTTCTATATGATGACGAACATTTGCTGCAACAGCTCTATTTTTCGATCCAACCCCAAGAGCCGGGTCTCTCATGACACGTTCGTAACATAAGAAGTATGTTTACTTCTATGTCTGTACCTGATTTGATGCGCGACGAACAGGACAGCTCTATTTTCAAACAAACTTTCTGTCAACCTTGACGCTTTCATAATACTAATACTATATGTTGTAAGAAATGTGTTCACTTCTGTCTGTAGTGGTGTTTCTGATGAGTGTGATGAAAAGCATTTTCGATCCAACCCCAAGAGCTGGGCCACTTACTCACTTACTCATGTCTACACTTTCATAAAACCTAAGACGTACGATACCATTACTCCACCAAGTGTATTGTACTAACTGCAGCCTGCAATGCAATGCAGACCGTGTGATGAGATATTTTTCTGTAAATTATTTAGTGCCGGATTCTCTACGAGAAGTCGCAACGGCTCTAAATGAACGGACAGTTTTGCAAAAATCTTCGGTCGTGCAAATGCACTGCGAACTGCAACCACACAGACAACTCTGCAATCTGCATCGAAAACCACACAGACTTGAGCAGACACAGAGAGCATGCAAGCTATGCTCACTAACTCTCAGGCAAGCTACAAAATAAGATTAAATTGTCGACCCTCCCCTCTAGAGTCAATAACATCATGTGTAAAGTAGGCATCCTCCTAATAGGCCTCGACCTGTACCACTCCGCCTCCACCCTCTTCCAATCACTCATCCTCCAAAAACTCGGCTCTCCGTTCGATCTTGCCGTTCATCTCATAGCTCTATTGACACTACTGCTAGCCTACCGTGGTCGAGTGAAGCGATCGATTGCCGGAAAGGTGGTCTTGCCTGTAATGATGGTGAATTTGATGAAACAGTTGCTAGCGGGTCAATTTGTCACTTTTGTCACATCATCATCATCCAGTGGTGGTGAGGAGGAGAGGATGGCATTGACATGGTCATTCTTTAATAATTCCACTTGTACGGATTACGATCGGTTAATGGTAGTTAAATCATTATTATTTTGTGGGGTAATGGCACGATTGGCATTTCAGGGGGATGATTCGTGTGTGGGGAAGGATGAGTGGTTCCCGTGGCAGAATGTGAGTGGATCTTGTAGTGTGCATTTCATGGAACAACAACAACAAAGTGAAAGTTGTGAGGGGAATAACAAGAAGGAGGAGTAGAGATTCAAGATGTTGTGTGGATTGATATTGATATGAGGGAATGAGGATAGAACGTATGTAATTGATATGGAGATGAGCATTTTATATAAGATTGATATTAGTGAGGGGATGAAAAGATTTGGGTTTGGGTGGTACGGTAACACAATGAAGCAAATCATATATGCAAGATGAAACTTGAGAGATTGTATAATATATATACGGGAGGGTACTTGAGAGAATGTAATATATGCTTTAATATATGCTTTACGCATTGATATTTACTTGTTTGAAAGTGTCGCAAAAGGAAGTCATTGCTTGTTCTACTTTGTATTGGGACATTATCTACTTGACATCACTACTTAATATGTGCACAAGTTGAAGGCTTCTTTTCAAAAGCTGTGATGACGAATCGGTGAATACATACTACAACGTGATAAATGTTGCTACTTCATTATTATGATGGTGATTCTCTAACAACGAGCTACACAACACACTCCCGCCACCTGTAGTGAGTCACACGGCTCTTTTGACAACTGTTGCCAACTAACACACCATCCAAACACACATCCCCCTTCTTAGATAGTCTTAACCGTTCCGAAACTTAGAATCTTTTTAACACGTGATGTCCTCAAAAGCCTCCAAATGCCCAAGAACGACGGGGCCTTTTTCAATCGATCCAACTTCAATCCCTTTCGCAATGTGCCTATACCCACCTCCATACTTATTGTGGGGAACAATATCCAACGTATCATGCTCGCCTGTAGTTGGAAGCTTCCCATCCACCATAGCATCAGGCGCATCCCTACACAAGTTAAAGGTGCCCATAATTTTCTGTTCGATGAGCAACTCTCCTGTGTAACGATTGGCACAGATCTCGGAATATCTTCCATCCGCATTGGGACTGATGAATTTCAAGTTGGGTACTTTCATGCAAGGAAAAAATTTGCTGAGGTGAGCACGAATAAAAGCAACGGGAACAGGATAGGGTTGGTGATAGGCGGAGTTGGGTTCGGCGTTGAGTTTCCAGGGCCTGCCATTTTCATCCTTCCAAATGGTCGGGTCTTCTTCAGAAGGCTTGATTAGACCAGTCGGCAATTCGTTAAATTGATTGCGATTTTCGTGATCTTCCCTTGATAGGCCGATTTCTTTTTCGATCTCTTCGTCAGACATTGTAGTTGTAAGTAGATAAGTCTCAACTGTTTGTGTTTTTGTGTGCTTTGCTCGGTAAGAGAGCAAGAGATTGGTTTGTTGGAAAAGGTTGTTCAAGACAATGACAAAGATACAAGATGAAAAATGAAATCAAGGCTGCTTGTGGTCGTTGACATCGCGCATCTTCAGGAAGAGGTTCGAGTTGAAGTATTGTAGGATGGAGAGAAATACTCATGAGCAAGTCAGAGACACAATCAACATCTCGACAGTACTTATTACTTCTCGGTATTCAGGATCTTGTGAGGAGTACGTTCTTACAAAGTCAAAAATAGGAATTCTTTTAGGATTCGTCTTGGCATTTCATTCTTCGGGAAAGTTGAAGGTTCACGGCACCGGTGATAAGTAGGACAAAACTAAACACCGCTTCATTCCTTGAAATCTGGTCTTTTCCCGGGAACGGGGATAGGGCTCAAACTCGGATACTTCCGCATTTTGCCCGCGAAAAAGTTGACACAAAAGATACTCTCTCACAGATGCTTTTCTTGTTCAAAATACCAGTGATACGTAGTTTACCGTAGCACAGAAATAACCTAAAGCCAAAACATATCAACAATATTACGCCTCATGGGTTCCCTCCTGGCCAAAACCACTAATTAGTGGTCATACGTAGGGGGTAGTTAGAGGACATTCTAACACCTCCCAAACCCTAACATTCAAGGAATACACCACCAAAGACCTCTACAACAGAGTCCAAGCCCAAAAATCCGCAATGAAAACGCCCAAATAGAAGTAGAGATAGCTATATACACACCATAAAATCGCTATTTTAGTGACCACTAATTAGTGGTCGAGAATTATGTGTTGTTGTGTAATTGTTTATGCTTCCCCCAACAAACAGTGCACATGGGAACCTTCTTATGATATGTGGAGTAGGTTTTGACCTCTATGCGGCATGTGGCACGCCTATCCTTGATGTACTGTGTGCCAACCTTCTGCCGACATTTTGTAAAATCTGGCTTGAATTCAAGCACGGGCTTGACCGTCTAGCTCGCCTGTTGGGGCGAATAGGAGAGCAGGAAGCTTTCCTGCACTGCATATGATGTTGTTCTAACATTTACTTGGCTGATTGACGACGAAAATCACGTTGGGGTGGAGAATTCTCAACTCTAGTATGCGATATCTTGACACGAGAAGGGCGCAAATTAACGCAAATTCTGCTGAAATGAGGTGTAGGCGCAGGTTTAGCGGAGATAACAGCCAATCAAAGGATATCGTCGTGTACATTAATGTCGTTGTGGTCGCTGTGCAAGAGATCACCATCGGATTTGCATTACTTATTGGCCAAACATACATCATAGAGTGGTGATTTGGTGCTGATGGATGCCAATTTTTTTTTGGAAAAAATGCGCTACACCACAACCTGGCATCACCTGCAGCCGCCCTGTCATTAATTTGGACCATTCCACCAACAATATTCCTATAATTAATATCATATGATGCTGTCTTTGTTTTTATTCCATTTAAAGCGGTTGATTTGTCGAATAATTATTGAATATTGCCATTATATTTGTGTCGATAAATCGTCATCATCGCATCCCCGTCGCTTCAATTCATGTGAGATGCTAACCAAAACGAACTCTCTTGGGTAGATGGGCCGCTTTCCATGTCCCCATCTGTAGATAGGTTGGCCGCTTTGGGTAGGGATCGTTGTTTTCGAGTAGAATACCGTCGTATGTCGACTGCAAATAACTTTGCATGGTGGTTGGGACATCATCCGGTTGCCGGTGAAGTTTGTGCATGATTGTTGTAGGATCCAGGCCATCTCGATGCTCTTCTTCGACCACCTGGTTAGCCACTCATATTGTGACTGTTGTGGTATGCTTTCTGATGGGTAAAAGCATCTACTAAATGCAGATACGACGGCTCGTATGCTGGGCCTCTTTCGCCATGGTGATGGTGTGATGAAATGTGAGTTCTACGGGTGGCAACATTTTTGATATCAATTCCTACGTACCCCCAAGTTGAAGTTGCAAAACTTCCGAAAAAAACTCGTCGGCTGTTCGCCAAATTTGTCAGTAGGCTAGTGTTTGAACGTTAATAGGTTGGGCCCTCTCCAGGGAACACGTGAGATAATAGGTGTACGCCTTGTCAAGACATTGAAGAGGGTGCCACCTGAATTTGATAACGTTTGAGTGATTATAAGGGGGTCGTAGGAGATCGTAAACTGACTACTAATTAGTGGTTTTTCCGCTAATTAGTGGCCCCAGGAGGGAACCCACTCATCATTATTGGATGCAGGAAATAACTTTGCAGCGACGTCATCTAGACGCCGGTCGTGATGCTGATGCGAATGCAGTTGCCGCACGGCCGAGAGGGCCGAGGCAGCGGCCGCCGATGAAGAAATTGCAGATGCGAACCCGTCGCTCCAAACCCAACGTTGCAGCAACTTCTGGAGATTCACATCCCAACAACGTCCTCATCCTCATCGATGAAAGTCAACACTTGAAAAATAGCAATACATACATACCGCTTTAGTGTTATTGTGGACCTTTGAAAACCGACCGCAAATCATTGTCGAAGGTTTCAGACATCATCGTCAATCTGAACGACGTCGACTTAGGCAGGTATGAACTATGACCATATCACAAATCCCATCAAAAGATACAGAGGAATAGTAACTATTGAGCAATGAAAGAAGATCGACCTTGAGGAACTTCTACAAGCGGAAACTGTGACTACGATGCAGAGGAGTATTGCACCACACACCACACACTAACATCTCATAGCATTATCGTACATTGAGTGCTATAGTGTGTCTCTACTTTCACCCTTATATCGTTATTTGCAAGACGTCTCTTTACCCATCGTCACATCAACGAAGGTTACTCAGATATGCTATCTTATGCGTTGAGTTCAAGTTGTGTCACCGACGAGAATCCGGAGCAATCGATGATGTTGGGCATCGCACCAGCCGCCTCTGACGATGCTGACGAGACGGATCAGTTGTCGTCTAATGAGAAAGGGCAATCATTGATCTACTACGCGTCATCATACCAGAGAGGTCTTTGTCCCATGATTGGATGCCTAGTCGATCAATAGCAAGATTGTTGTTGTTGGCATTGGTTGATGTGTAGGGTTTAGGAATATTTGCTCCGCACGTGGTAGTTTTGTTGAGGTACTTTCTCGTTTCTTGCAACCTAGGGGAGGGTCGTACTAATTCCTATTGAATTGTGTAAGTAGAGGTAGGTTGACCTATGGGAGGGTCGTACTAATTCCTATTTTTTTTGTGTACGTTGACCGTCGGGTAGGTCTCCATAGATAGCTAATAGCACAAACCAGCTGCGCCGAAAAACGCGTGGTTTGAAGGGTAAGTAAGTAGGAGTACAGTGTGATCAAGATGCCCGTCTCAAAAAGTCTGCCAAGGAAAACGCCTTGATCGGATCGATCATAGTGGCTGGGTTGAAACCATGAACACTTGGTCGATATTTTTCATCGCCCGACTAATCCGCCTCACTTCCTACAGCCACTTCTATGCCAATAAAAGCGCTATTACAAACCGATCGGGCTACTCATATCTCTTCTAAATTCTAATTTTCCAATGCTTTATTGCTTCTTCCGTCCATGCATTCAAAAAATGACGAGCGATGGTGCGAGCTAGAGCTAGCTGTCCTATCCAAATAAAGCAACCTATATAGCAGAAGAAGCAGCAGCAGCAGCAGCAGCGAAAAGAAAGGTGCGAGCTGACCTACTTATCGTATCCAAATCCAAAGCCAAAGCAACCAACTAGCATGCCCTCCAAAACTGCAACTTTTCCTTCATGTTCATGCAAGTGCAAGTCTTTGCCAGCACCTGGATCAGATGAGATAGGTAGGGCCTTCCGCCTTTGATTGGGAGGAGCAATACCAATCTTTCGGGTCCATTCAAATATTGGAAGTGACGGTGACGGTGACGTTTGAAGTGCTGACCAGTCAAAGTTAGGCTCAGTACCAGTCTTAGTAAAAGGTGCGTTATAACGTTAAGTTGTGGAGGACTCATCATACCTTTCAATGATAAGCCAGGCCAGGACCAGGATTTAAATTACACATGGACATTGTACATAAACCCAGAATGACTTAACTTGACATGAAAACAGATTGTGGAGATCATACTTTTTTTTCAATGTGTACATAAGTGATTAGTTTAGGATGTTATTCAGGAGCTATTTACTGGGCAAGCTGGATGATCATACTTACTTCCTTAGTCATACCGCGGTTGTTTACAACATGTAGGATGATGAAGCAACTGAGAGAAAGCCATCTGCCTGGCGTCTAAATTTCGGGGTAAAGTGAACCGGTATCAGGTGGCTTTTAATAAAGCAGCTGTGGAGGACGTATTCGGGTACCGCGGCATCTCATAATTAGTTTTGGCACACGAGGAATTAAAAATTTTTGACATTTTAGAACCGCAACATCTTTTGCGGCCACGTTGTACGACCACTGCAGTCTTGGGACCCATTCCCAAAGAACAAGAACACAACACCTGCAAAGAGTATGTACCTACTCTGTTTACATCATGTTCTTTTTATGAACACCTTCGCTTCAAACTACGGAAAGCTCTGCTGGAGTAATAGCATAAAAAAAATATTCATAGTACACCATGTTCAGTTCCATCGGTGAAGTCCTACACCTCCTCGTCCGCCAAGGCCAAGACTGGGAGACCTTACGGTCAACCGTCCTATCCGACCCAACACTCTTTCGAAACATTGCCAGCGCCATCATGGCGTGCTCCGAGTTCAACGGCATGACCTTCCTACATGCTGCAGTTCGATACAACCCTCCATCTGATATCATTGCTCAGATGCTTCATCTATGTCCTCACATGGCAGCAGTCATGGATTGTCTCGGTCGGACACCTCTTCATGTTGCTGCGGGATCTGGAGCAAATCCAGAAGTTATATCAATGATAGCACATGCTTACCCTCAAGCATGCGATATTCAAGATCATGATGGGAAGACTCCGTTACATTTTGCATGTGATGGTTCGAGCTCCCTATTTGAAGACGATGGCGACATCACCTCTTCCAGACAAGTGCTGAATCACGAATCAGTCCATGCCTTGTTATCGTACTCAGTCCGAGCGGCTTCCTTCCGAGACTATGAGCAAATGATCCCACTCCAGCACGCAATACTGAGCCATGCACCCTTCAGAACTGTGAGACTGATTGGGGACGCTATGAAGCACTTTAGTAATAGTAATCAACATCAACAGGAACAGGAACATACTTTTAGGGTTAGGGAGAGACCGTGCAAGAGGGCAAGGAGGGATGTAACTGTAAGTGTCGTTGTTTGATGAGAGTTTGAAGTTTCAGTTTCATGTGCCAATGATGAAGGTGGATGCGAAGTAGAGTGACAGAAGAAGTTAGTGAATTATGAGTGAATAATCTCGAACCGGTAAGAGAGGGCAAAGGAGGACTGTGACTGTAACTGTAAGTGTCGTTATACGTTATATGAGAGTTTGAAGTTGTGTGTGTGCCAGTGATTAAGCTGTGTGCTAGTGGTAGTGCTAGAATAGATGTGATGTGAAGATGTGAATGTGAATATCCCAAAGTCAAAGTAGGAAGATCATTATTGTTACTGTTACTATTTGCCTATGCATCATGTGTATTTTTTGTTTCACTCTAAAAAGACGAGTCAGCATATTGTCAGCAAGATGAGCCAAGAACCAGAATGAGGTGCATTTGCTGGGCCAAGCAGGTCGGTAGCGTTACCATCCTTCTGGTTGCCTACGGCTCTCGCTCGCTAGGCGGCACTTTCTTCCTCGTTTAGGTGGAATGAACACTGCTCGCTCTCTCTCTATCTCTATCTATTCTGAATGTTCTTAAGTACGTATTATGTTGTACGTCCTGCGAAAATAGACTCGAATGGGCGGGGGTTACAGTCTTCTCCATGTACTTGTCATCGGGGATGAGTAGACTTCCAGCAAATGATTGCGCATTCTTTAGCGATCTCTACAGAGGTGTCACATTATGCAAGATGTTACTCTGGGGAAGAGAGTAGCATCTACCGAGAATATATTTAAATGTTCATTTGCTGCGATTCCGATTCCATCCAGCCATCAGTGAAGTTTGCATTTGCACTGCATCAAGATGACCAAGCATGTCACCCGTTGGTCTTGCTTCGCTGTAGCTGTAGAGATGCAAACAGCTAGCTGGATGTAGCTGGATGAAGACCGGAAATGGACAGGTATCGAGTCGAATCGAGTCTCTGCCAAATACAAAGACCAAGAGCAAGAGATGAACATTCAGACTTGTTGTACGATAGTTGATTATTTCTTCGGCCTTCGCCTTCGGGTTCGAATAACTGAAGAATTCGAATTCGAATGCTGTTTTGAAACAACCAAGACTGTGACTCGGAGCCTTTTAGCAAGGTCTCGGAAGGAAGATACGTAAACATAAAGATACTATCAACGTTTCCTACCCTCTAGCCAGTACCAATAGTGGACATTTGCACTCATGCTTACTTTCGCTTTCGGTGTGACGTGCAAGTTACTGGAGACTGGGCGAGGCCCTGGAACTGGAACTGGAACCGAACAGGAATAGGTATATATCTCTCCAGTAGGTTTGGGTTTGGCAAATCCCTACAAAGAATTTCCTGATCAGAGACGTATCTGATCTTGATATATACTTCAAAAGAGAGGTATGGAGCTGGGCGATTCCCCCCCAAGTTTATCAGAGTTATCGTTGGTTGCTGCGATGCCGATGCTCTGCGGTTCGGTTTTTCAAGTTCTTCAGTCACTACTTACATAATAAGGCTCATTAGATACTGATATGTCTCTTAAGCCTTACTTCTATCCTGTCCCGCTTCAACTTGACTTGATCAGGCAGAGATTGTAGATGGCCGCATGCAGGGCACATGATGGCCACACCCATCGAACTCGTAAATAACAGGTACACAATTATTTAGTCTGCCTCTTTCTCATGTTCTGCCGAAGTTCAAGATACGTTTTTTACTCCTTTGCAATCACGATCAAGTTCACGGCCAATTCAAGATACGTACGAGCTGCTTGTAATAAGGTCAAGTCACTGCTCTTTTCCTTTTGTCCTTCTATATCATATGTTTACCCAGATTACTTCCTTCTCAAAATAATCATCACTTGCGGTTGCGGAGTCAAGTGAGTCAACTAAGTACAAGAGAAGATCTTCTCTTCTACTTCTGTCTTCCTCAAACAGAATGTCTCTCTAACCCTATCAAGTCAACAGCGGCAACCGAGAGGTGGTCTTCTGCACTATCGAACTCAATCTCAATCCAGTCAACAACAACAGCTGAGGTATGATCTTCTGCACTATTTAAACTCAATCAAGATCAAGTCAGTTACAACGGATGTCTCTGACTTGTCAACACATGAACATGAACATGAATTCTCTCACAAGGTCATAGCTTGAATTCTGTGTGTAACATTTCCTTTTCATGCCTCTTCGTAATGCTCGAACAAAGACGCAATCAATAAACTAGGAAAATTATAGCACAATAAGAATTAATCAAATGTTCATTTATTTTGTCAATACAGTTCTACAATTATTTCACAACGAATCTTCTCCAGCAACTACTTCAAGATGTATAGTGTGGCTTTGTGCGAGACGGTTTAAGATACACACAGCATCAGCGTGATAGTATCTTTCTCTTGTTTCTTGATATTGATAGCGGTGAATTAGCAATCGATGACCTCTAGAGATATGTCAGGACTTTTCCTTGCAAGGGTCACGATCACGATTGCATGCATTAGCTGGGGCTAGGCGAGCAAATGCCCATTATCGTGGGTGACGAGCAATAGGGCGACGGAGAGCAGGAGGGTGCTGCTGCTGAGACTGCTGCTGAGAATGCTGCTGACGTCCTAAACCTAAGCTTGGAAATAGAGGCAACATCTTGGAGGTGGAGGACGAGTTGTTATCACCATTGTCGTTTCCTTCTTGTTTTTCTTCTTGAGAGTGAGAGGGACGTTGACGCTGCAATAGATTGATCACCGGAACCGTCGGAGGGGTGACCATCACATCAAAGGATAAGGTTGGCATAGGCATAGGAGAGCTGGAACTGTTGCGTTCCAATTGCTCGTCGGACAAGTCTCTGTCACCGTCGTTCCAGGTAGGTTCGGTGTCAGTGCTCATATTATTCTGATTCTGCTCATGACGATGACGACAGCAACAGCCAAGTCCAAGTGTACACTTGCATGAACGACGAGGCTTGAGGAAAAAGTTATGCCTTGGAGACTCTTTTGCATCAAAGGAAGGCAGAACATCAACCTCATCGTTGTCATTTTTTGTTGGTGTACAAAGAATGAAGGGAATGTCGCCATCCTTGCTGTCGAACTTCGTCTTGTCTAGACTGTTGTTGCTCATCTTGTTGCTGGTAGGGAGCTTCGCGGTGCTCTCTGTACATAGCAGATGGAAGTATTTTATGGGTGTGGTGGTACTATGAAGAATAAAGATACAAAAAGGTGAGGTGCGCAGCTGCATCTCGAAAGAAAAACCGGAGTAGAACCGACCAGATGTGGTTGAACTTGAACCAGCTGAGCTGAATTTGCAGGTACAAGGTAAAGTGTTTACTTTGGCTATTACTTAGACAGCTGTGAGGAACTAAGTATTAGGTATTATTGTACATCTTAGAACCGTAAATCTTTGCAGACCACGAAGTTTTGGGCCCTTCCCTAAATGAATAAAGAACACAACACCTGCTAAGTAGTACTAGTAGTACTCTATTTACATCATGTTCTTTAATGAACCTTCGCTTCAAATTCAAACTTAAAACTACGGAAAGCTCTACTGGAGTAATAGCATAAAAAAATATTCATAGTACACCATGTTCAGTTCCATCGGTGAAGTCCTACACCTCCTCGTCCGCCAAGGCCAAGACTGGGAGACCTTACGGTCAACCGTCCTATCCGACCCAACACTCTTTCGAAACATTGCCAGCGCCATCATGGCGTGCTCCGAGTTCAACGGCATGACCTTCCTACATGCTGCAGTTCGATACAACCCTCCATCTGATATCATTGCTCAGATGCTTCATCTATGTCCTCACATGGCAGCAGTCATGGATTGTCTCGGTCGGACACCTCTTCATGTTGCTGCGGGATCTGGAGCAAATCCAGAAGTTATATCAATGATAGCACATGCTTACCCTCAAGCATGCGATATTCAAGATCATGATGGGAAGACTCCGTTACATTTTGCATGTGATGGTTCGAGCTCCCTATTTGAAGACGATGGCGACATCACCTCTTCCAGACAAGTGCTGAATCACGAATCAGTCCATGCCTTGTTATCGTACTCAGTCCGAGCGGCTTCCTTTCGAGACTATGAGCAAATGATCCCACTCCAGCATGCAATACTGAGCCATGCATCCTTCAGAACTGTGAGACTGATTGGGGACGCTATGAAGCACTTTAGTAATAGTAATCAACATCAACAGGAACAGGAACATACTTTTAGGGTTAGGGAGAGACCGTGCAAGAGGGCAAGGAGGGATGTAACTGTAAGTGTCGTTGTTTGATGAGAGTTTGAAGTTTCAGTTTCATGTGCCAATGATGAAGGTGGATGCGAAGTAGAGTGACAGAAGAAGTTAGTGAATGAGTGAATAATCTCGAACTGGTAAGAGAGGGCAAAGGAGGACTGTGACTGTAACTGTAAGTGTCGTTATACGTTATATGAGAGTTTGAAGTTGTGTGTGTGCTAGTGATTAAGCACTAGATGTGATGTGAAGATGTGAATGGGGGAATATCAATATCCCAAAGTCAAAGAGTAGAAAGATCAAATACAATATGTAACAACGATTTTAAAGTACGTCTGGTGGGCCCTCAAGAGGCGACATTATCTATGCTAAGTGATAACGAACATGTGCTGTAGCAGCGATATATTTTCCAGATCGCACCCCAGAAGTCTAAGTCAAAGTAGAAAGATCATATTGATATTGATATTGTTACTGTTACTATCTGCCTCTATACATCCTTTCTATTTGTTCTTCACCTTCACTCTAAAAAGGCGAAGAGCAATATGAGCCAAGAATATTAGAATGAGGTGCATTGGCGGGCCTAGCAGGTCGGTAGCGTTACCATTACCATCCTGTCTGGTTGCCTACGGCTACGGCAGCGAGTAGACTCGCGTCCGTAAGGCGGCACTTTCTTCCTCGGTTACGATACAGGGCAAAAAATCGCGAGAGTCTTGAATGTACGTACGTACCTAAAAGTCTTAGAAGTAGGTTGTAAATACCTTTATCCTATCTATCTATCTATCGAGGTGCGTGCAGCGCGCGTCCGTCAAAAAATTAATGACATGACATGCATGCGTTGCGTTTTATGCATACAATAGTTCATGAACATGAAGCAACCAACCAAGCAGCGAGTGAAGAGCAGCATATAAAATGATCATTATCCCGCCTCGTTAAAATAAGGCAGCAAAAAATCATTTCTTCTCAATCATCGATGAGGTCGTCTTTCTTCACAGCCCATTCCACCAGAAAATGCTCACATTACGTGCCGATAAAAACTGACCATCGGCGTAATCTTCGTCATTGTTTGTCAAGCGCTACAAAAATATCATCTTCACCTCTTGCTGCGTTAACCGCTGCTGTTCTTCGACCACCGCAACCATCATGTTACAGAAATCAGTGTTACAGCGTCAATAATTATTTCAGCACGATAAAAAAATCCTCCATGGATCAACAAAGCGGCGAAGGAATTGTGGTATTGCCATCTTCACCACTACCGCCGCCGCTGTCATTACCGAGAGAGCACACAATCACTTCTGTCAATAATACGGACAATAATACTATCGACAGTCCCAACAAAGCATCAAGCAGCAGCAGCCTACTACTCCATTATGAATCACTCATTGCGTCAGGCGAAGTAACTCGTGATCCACATCAGATACGTGCCTTGCGTGAATTAGATCGACTTCGTGTGGATTGTTTGAAGTATGTGTCTTCTCCGTCGTTTCATCATAGTGATGTTGGTGATGTTGATTGCAGTGTGAATGATGATGTGAATGGAGGTGGTAACAAGAGCGGTGGCTGGAGTTTATCAAGTTTATTTTCATCTTGGAGCAACAATTCGACAACTGATTCATCCTCCAGTGCACCATCATCATCAAATCAAGAGTCATCGACAAACGCAAAGAAGCCAAAGGGAGTGTATCTACATGGAGGAGTTGGATGTGGTAAAACTTATTGTATGGATCTATTTTACAATTCATTGCCTGACAATCCAGACACTGAAAATGATGATACTGATGATGATCCAGCATCAGCAGCCAATTCATCTGCATCTATGATGATCAAACAAAAAGTACACTTTCACAAATTCATGCTCAACATACACAAATCAATCCACATTGCCAAAACCACCCACGGCCTCACCGGCAATCAACTCATCAATCACGTCATTCAAACGACACTCTCCCATGGTAAAATCATTTGCTTTGATGAATTTCAAGTGACTGATATTGCCGATGCACTTTTATTAAAACGTTTATTCACTGCACTGTTACAATGTGGAGCAGTGATTGTAGCAACGAGTAATCGACCGCCAAGAGATTTGTACAAGGGTGGATTACAACGTGATTTGTTTGTCCCATTTATTGATTTGTTGGAAAGTGAGTGTCATGTTGTGAGTATGTGGGAGAGTGATATGGATTATCGATTGGTGCAGAAGGATGAGGAGGGGGATAGTTATGATGATAGTGGGAAGCAACGTGTGTACTTTGTGGGGAATAAGGATGATGGGAGAACGAAACGGAGGTTTGATAAGTTATTTCGAGTGTTGACCAAGGGGTCAGATATTCATTCCATGGTGTTGGATGTACAGGGACGTGAGGTGTACATTCCAAAGGCAAGTGAGGAATGTAGTGTTGCTCGATTTTCATTTGCAGATTTATGTGCCAAGGCTGCTGGTGCGGCGGATTACCTGGCGATTGGGGAACGATTCCATACGGTGTTTATTGAGGATGTACCCAAGTTGCAGTATCATGAGGTTAATTTGGTGCGGCGGTGGATTACATTGATTGATGCGCTGTATGAGAATCATGTCAAGTTGGTGATTCAGGCTGAGACCAGGCCGGAGGAGATGTTTCAGGTTGATTTGGAGAATGAGCATTGTGATGAGGTGTTTGCGTTTGATAGGACGAGGAGTCGTATGGAGGAGATGAGGAGTGAGAAGTACTTGCAGAAGAAGTGGACTGGACATTTGCAACTGAAAGATGATGTCGATCGAGCAAAACAGATTGATTATATGCAGTAATACTACGATTGATTTGAGAAATGGTGGTCGATTGTAGTGGAGGGAAGAAAGTGCAGCTATCGTGTTTGTATGCAATGCCCGGCTTTGTCGCCCAAAAATAGAAGTGTCATCATCCACATACGCATGTGTCTCTTTCTTTTAGACTGTGAGCATTTCACAGCATGATCTACCAGCTTCTTTTTGCCGGGAAAGTGGCTTGGTCAAAAGAGAGGTTGATGAAACTCAAGCTATATAGAGAGTCGATCAACCAGTATCTCTTTGCCGGGGACGTGGCTTGGGCTATATCGAGGAGGGTGGCAGTTGCTTCAACTTCACAGAAAAGTCTCCGTTTGATGGCGAGCCTCAGGAACTTTCAGCGGCAGCACATAACGCGTGTGTTCATTTGCAATTGATTGGAAGGCGCCGTCCATTGGACTTCTCCAAAGCAGATACCAACCATGCCACGCTAGGATTCTCTGAGTAAGTAGCTCCAGTTCTGCACCATGGATCGAACACGTTCGGACACTTCGGAAAGGCCAGCTTCCAGTACATGCCGAGGCCAAGAACAAAACGAATTACTCCTACCTTGCAAAGGATTTCCGGATGGAGATCAAGTGGAAGGTAGGAGTAATTCGTTTTGTTCTTCTCCTGGGGATATACTAGGGAGTAGATCTGACTCCGTCAGACGCACTGACCTTCCCGGGGCGTGTCCGACGATTAAGATGATCCGGAAGTGGACAGATGGAGCAAATATCAGCTTCAAATACACCAACAAGAAAATTGAGCAGTCAGTCAAGGAAGCCAATAAGAAAATGCGAAAGAGACAAGCCAAAAACATGGGAGAGGAATCAGGATGCAACTACTTGGAATGCACTCAGTGCAAGATATCGTTCCCGAGTGAAGCTGAGCTACGCAAGCATTTGCACCACAGCGATGAGCACCATGCAAAAGTAAGAGCGAAGAGTGAAAGCAAAACATTAGGAGATCTCAAGCTTTTTGCAAAGTTTTCTGCACGTATGCGTCAATTTATTCTCGACAAAGTCCCTTTGCCCACACCGAAACATCCCAGTCCACCCGTAAGTCCAACCGCTGGAACAGTGGAAGTAAGCGAGCAGACTCAAGCAAGTTTGCTCCCAGATCCGCCGCCTGAAACAACTGAAGTAAGTAGAAATTGTCGTATGTTATGTTATCTTCTTATGCCTACCTTTTACCCTTATTCCTGATGCCTCGTTTGTAGCAAACGGCAGTGGGAAATTCCTTTGATATGGATGATGATATGATGAAAGAATTCCTCGATCCCGATCCCGACCTCGATCTCGATCTGAAAATGGATGAATTTGATGAAGAGAAAAACCAACGAACCGATGCTGCTCAGCTTCAAGAGGAGTTCAGGAACGAAGAGGGAAAGAGGAATGGGGTTGTTGAAGAGAAAGTCCGAGCAAATCTTCAAGAAGAAAATAGGAAGCTGAGGGAACGATTGAAGCAAGTAGAAACAGAAAACAGGAAGAAACAAGAAGAAAATATGAAGCTGAGGGAAAGATTGAAGCAAGTAAAAACAGAGATGTCTCAAGAAAATCTGCAAAAGATCTGCTTAGAATTAAAGAAGAATGAAAAGAAGGATGTAAAGGAGGGTGAGAAGAAGAATGAGATGGGTTACGAGTTTCCAAACGACAAGTTTTATAGGGTCATGTGGGTTTTTAAGCAAACTCATGATTCAGTTTGGGAACTAGTGGTGGACTTGTTGCTATGCTTCGTTACAGTCAATCGTGGCACGGAATATAAAGAAAGATTATCCGAAGGAGGAAAGAGTGAGGATGGGGAGAGGGCATCTAAAAAGAGGAAGAGGAGAGGAGGCGAAAGTGGGATAGAAGGCTAAGATGATAGGGGGAGGGGTAGCTTAAAGAGTTCAAGGCAACATGTTATTTATCCTAACATAACACACGCTTCAAGCATAATAGGAGGGGAACTGACCTTGCAATTGCTCTTGAGTGAATTGCTTCTTCACACTTACCACTAAGCCTTGAAAAGCTCGATGTCTAGTCAAATGCTTCCAGTTACTCTTGAGTGGATTGCTGCTTGCGAACTTCCCACTTGTCGTATGCGTTTGCTTGAACTTACCATTAACTTCTATTCTCATACCAATGGAGGCTTTGAATGCTTGAATAAGGCTGCCAACGCTTCAGATATGTGAGGCGGTGTGTATCGCAAGGCCGTTCGATCACAACGGCTGCATACTCCGTCTTTGCCATACTCCGTCTTTGCTGCCTTTTCGTCCTTCATTACTTCTATTTGGTAGAGGAGTGCAAGTACTGTAAGCAGGAGGATGATGATGTGGATTGATTTTAATATTTATCAGCAGTCGATTGTAATGAATGGAAGAAAGCGCAGCTTGTGTGCATCTATCGGCTTTGTATCACCTGGAAATTTTGAGTGCCATGATCCACTCGCTTACGTAACATGTCTAAAAAAATAGCACCGGGATCGTGGCTCTAGAGGCTACATGAGGGCACTTTGCTTCAAATTTCTGTCTTAGATGAATCCTCGCTCATGATTCATGAACTACACCGGCAGCAGCACAACACACATATCATCTGCGATTGCTAATAGGGTGCCTGGACCTCTCCAAAGCAGATACCAAACTATGCAATGCGAAGATTCTCTGATTAAATAGCTCTCCCTCACTGCTTTACCATGAATGAAAAATCATTGGACACTTCGGAAAGGTCAGCTTCCAATACGTCCCTCTGCGGTGCATCAAAACAAAACGATTTACCTTCTGTTTCTATTGAAGGTGAATCGTTTTGTTCTGTGTCGAGCAGCGGCGATCTATCAGAGATTACTCCGACTGGGAAGACTAACTTGCCCGAGGCGTGGCCAACCAAGATCCGTAAATGGACCGATGAAGCAAATATCAGCTTCAAATACACCAAAATGAAAACCGAGCAGTCAGTCAGGGAAGCCAATAAGAAAATGCGAAAGAGACAAGCCAAAAACATGGGAGACGAATCAGGATGCAATCACTTGGAGTTGGAGTGCACTCAGTGCAAGGTATCGTTCCCGAGTGAGGCTGAGCTACGCAAACACTACAACAGCGATGAGCACCTGACGAAAGTAAGAGTGAAGAGTGAAAGCAAAACATTGGGAGATCTGAAGATTTTTGCAAGTGCCAGTGAGGACATTTATAACCGGCAGACTCGAGCATGTTTAGCAGACAGGGAAGCCAAAGCTTCCAATCAGAAGATAGAGATGGCAAATCACTTCGAGTGCGATTTGTTGAGCGAGGAGCACCTAGTTAAAGTACCATTGGAGTGCAATTTGAACAAGGAATCGTTCCAAAGCGTAGCTGAGTTGCGTGAGCACTATGACAACGAGGAGTCACCCGGCTTACCTGCGGCAACCGCGGCTGCAACTAATGATGTAAGTTCCAATCTGATATTGGCCTGAATAGACAATTGACATGCTGCTTCTAACTTTGCATATGGATGTCGCAATGCAGCTAGGAGTGAATTCCTGGGATTTGTCTCATGATGATGTTCCTTACGACAATTTCTTTGTTGGAGAGGAGATGAATGATATCGGTGTCGGCGATGCAACTGACGTTACCGAAGAAAGCCGTGCAAATGTTATTACCACGCTCCAGGAGGAAGTAGATCGGCTCAAAAGAGAGAACAACAAGTTAGAAGAGCAAAACAAGAAGAATGAAGAGGATTTACTCAGATTGAATCGAATCGATGAAGAAACGTCTCCCAAAAATCTGCAGAACATCGTTCTATATTTGAAGAAGAACGAGGAGGGTTACGACTTTGACGATGCCAAGTATTATAGGATGATGTCTGTGTTGGATCGTCCCTGCTTCTCAGTTCGGGAAATTGTGACGAAGTTGATTTCATGCTCCTTTCAAATCAATCGAAAATGTGGAAACTATGGAGAAAGGCCACACAAGAGAGGAGGCGATGACGATGAGGAGGAGAAACCCAAAAAGAGGAAGAGGGGGGATGAGGGGAGAGGGTAATGTGGGAGGGGTAGACTTAAAAACAGTTCCACGCAACATGTCATTATTTATCTGCCTATGCATAATAGTGAGGGGTACTGACTACATCCTCCAATGCTTCTAGTTGCTCTTGAGTGAATTGCTTCTTGTGAGCCTCCCAGTTATCAGTGTGGGTTCGCTTAAACTCGCTACAAACACGTTTGACTTCATCTCTCACACCCATGGAGGCTCGCTGCTCAAAAGAGTGCTTCGATAAGGCTGCCAACGCTTCAGGAATGTACGGTGGTGTGTCGTAAGGCCGTCCCATCACAACGGCACACAAAACAAAGACCGATCGCTGCTGCCTCTTCGCCCTTTGCTTCTCTTTGTTGGCCCTCTCTTCTGCTTCCTCCTTGGTCATTTCTGCGTCTGCTGTTTTCTTCTTCTTCTTGACAGATTTGTTGGCAATTCTGATATATTTTGCTACAAGTTCTTCCAGCGCGGATTGTGGCATTATTGCAAGAATGCCGGTGAGAGCGGATGTAGCCGCATTTGAGACTAAATAAAGAACACGATGAGTGATTGAGTTGGTCATTAAAAGAGTCTAGAAAATGAGATGAAACTTACCTTCACGACGGTCGTCTGACAAAAGAGAAATCGCAATAGATAATGAATTTTCTGCCTGCTCTTGGGAGAACAAGAACTTGTGAGCACCTTGAAAGCAACGTAAGAAGTGAGCCGACGCCTGCCTAATCTGCCAATTCTCGTATGCCGACATTTCCTTTAGAATTGCAAGCACGCGGGTAATATCATTTGACACTCCATATGATACGACGCATGATGTACTGATATCAGCCTAGAGGGGGACAAGGGATAATGAACAACATTGTAGTAAACAAACTGTCAGGAAAACGAAAGAGAAGTTTCGTAAACAACACGGACCAAATACAAGCACTCACAATGGCATATCTAAAACCCTTGACCAACTCAGCCTCAATGCCACGATCTTCAACTGACACTTCCTCTTCAGTAGTTTGAAGTGCTTTAAATGCAAGAGGCAGAAGCGGTACGATGAACTGTGAATACTCGTGTTTGGCGTCTCCCCAATGAACACAATACGCGACGAACTTTCTCGCGGTACCAAGCGCCCGATTCTTTTCCTTAAACGAATAGGAAGACGAATCTTGAATACTGACCAGCTGATTCATGATGGTTAATCCAGGGTCATTATTACTTGATCCCTTTCCATAACTTAGCGTATTGATAAACTTACGATGACAGTAGCACATACGAAATAACAGTGAAGCAATGTGGTCTCTGCACTTGTCGTATGGGTGTCCAATGGCATTGAGAAGCGATGGTATTAGAGCTTCAGAAACATGCGTCCAGCATTGCCCCAGCTCAAACTCTTCATCGTTTGAGCCGTCTGGAGGTAGCTCAGTGTCATGTAACAAACTTGCCGTGTACCATGGCTGCTTCGACGTGGCTCCCACATCATCTTCGCCATCCAACTCAATCAGGACTGATTGAATGAAATAAAGCCACTTCGATTGCAAAGCAAATCGATCTGCCATCGTCGCTGCCGCTCCACTGCCTTGCTCGGTTTCATCAACACCGTCGCGTTGCCACAATGTTGTTTGCACCTTCACCACAGTGAACTTCAAAAGAGGGAAAAAATGATTGGGAGGGAAATGGTGAATGCCCCATCGACAGGCATCGAAGTAGGCTCCAATAATGTACGTTGGGGTCTTTTGGACGGCGTCCTCTAAGAATGGAAGTAAGAGCGTCTCCCAAATGATCTCTCTGTCTTCGGGAGTGGTGCTATATAGTAGCATTGCTCGGCACACACCTCCAAATATCTCAGCAGCTGTACATTGTTGATTCCTCTGATCTTCTGATGGAGGAGAAGCTACCAATTCTTTCGCTTGGGCAAGAAGGTATCCCACCGCTATCTTGGCATTCTTGAAGCCGATTGCCAACAAAGCGCTGCATAGCAACTGTGAATGCTGAAGTTTGTAGATACTGGTTTTGACCGAGACTCTCTGGAATGGGAAAAGTGTCCTCGACGCAAGATTTGCAGTTGCATCTCGAATGATCTCTTGAACCCCAGATGACCACTGAGCTCCATGGCCTCCACCAACGCTGGTGTCTTCGCGGTGGTCATACACTAGTGCTTTCCCTAGAGCCTTACATGCCTGCTCACTCGTAAAGAAATCTTGAAGAAGACCAAGATCTGGTTGCCCCGCTCCGATACTTTCGGATTGTGACATGTCAACCAATGCAAGAGAGACCAATCGTCCTAGTAATCCTAAAGATACTCGTTGTATTGGCTGTCCTACTTCCTCTTTGATGAGAGTGAAGCAAGTTGTCCATACTTTTGACATGAGCTGAGGTTTCGTAGTGACTAGATCCTTTTCATCGACAAACTGAAGAAGAAACCAAGATGCGACAAGGCGATCTCTCCAGTGCATCTCTCCAGCATCAGCGTCACCCGCCTCCTCGTCACTCTTTTCATCTGGCGCTGTTGTGGCAGATGTTGATCCGTCTTGAAGCATATCAATTAAGAATTCCAAGCAAGATTCATGTGCCATCTGATCAGCTTTAGAAACCCGAAGCAACGAGAAATTCCTTGAACGAAATAGAAGGAAGATCGAATTGACGTAATACACAACTTTTGCGACATCTTCTGGTGGTAGCAGCGTAAGCAACCGCTGTGTACCACAAACTGTTTTGACTAGCTCGAAGCGATCGGCTTCGGTCCACATCATATGCTTCAAGATCTTGGGAAGTGAGACAAGCTTCAGTACACCTTTGACAACTTCAGCAAGGCGAGTTCGTCTACCCTGTGCGTTCACTTGAGTAACAAGTTCCTGCGTGGATGGGATACCATCAACCCCCTTCAGTTCACCATCACGAAGTGAAATAGCCGAGAGTAAACGTGTTGTGCGGTGCTTCACAACCCAACCAAATCGAGTCATCAAGAAATCAGTGATACTCAGGGCATTACCTCGCACGTTGATATTTGGATGGCATGAAAGATTGCACAAACCATCAATCACAGCTTCATACGCACGAAGGGAGGTGCACTTTTCATCCCGGTAGGGCGATTCTTCACTACTCAAGTGCGATTCGAGTGTCTCCATGTCCATCTCAAGAGTGAAAAGACTTGTTGGGATAGCGGCGTTCGTTCCAACTCCATCTCGAAGCTTCTTCAATCGGCGAGGTATCTGCGATGAAGCAGACGAAGTGAGAGTTTGATTGGCGAGGTGAATCCTGTTCACGAGAAGGCACCTCGAGATATTCTTTCCAGACTCCTCTCCATCTTTATAAAGCGAACTCAAGCCTCTTTGGGATTCATCGTCTGCACGCAGTAAGATATTTCGAATATAATCGCACTGAGAAGTAAGAAAGAAATCCACCAAAATTTCTTTTTGTCCCCTCCAGATTGTCTTGCCGCTTCCAGATTGGTACTGAGCTCCTCTTCGAGTAAGTAAAAGCTCTGCAATCTCTATTACTTCATTGCATACCTTGGCGTCTGTGCTGATTGATACGCCCCCTTCCTTGTTGTCTGGTTCACTTCCATCTGATTTTGATTCGCAGTTCACAGTACCTTTAGCAATAACGCGTGTAATATCCATCAAGTGAAAGCAGAGTCTTCGGCGAAGATCACCCAAGATCTTCTGCGACTCTGGTGAAGAGGTTTTGATGAGAGAAGCTGTGGCCTTTTCTTTTGGACAAAGTTCCCCTTCTTGGGATAGAATCGTGTCGGCACAATCATCCAAAAGAATCCCGAGACAACCTCTCAGTGTGTAACGAAGAACACGGAGTGATTGCCTCCATCGCTGTATATTACCTTCACCATTAGTATCCCCTAGGCTACGTAGACGTTTCAAACAGAATCGGGCTACCAAATCGACGGTAAAATCAATGGATTTACCGGAAGGTACGCACCATTTAATACCCTCATTTAACTCAGCGCATGCTCCAGGGACATAATTAGAACTCCTCATCATTGGGTGCGACGACTGAGCGATGGGGTACTCTTCGCACTGAGAAGATAGCGTGTGACGGAGGAGCTTACACCCAGTTTTGAATAAAACTTTATCATCAGGTTGGGATAGAGCATATGTGATGGCAGCTACAATGCTATCGCGGTGCTTCAAAACAGATGAGCCAGCATATCTGATAGCGGCTGCAAGGCATCGGAGACGATAAATTGCCGACTTGGTCGACCTGTGCTCGAGATCTTCCGTTAAAATTGGTACAAGAGCATCAAGCCCCGGGCTCGCATCGATGGAACTATCTTTCAGGTCAAATCTAGTCATGCACACCGCCTGACAAAGTAGTGATGCGTCCTTCACCGCAAAAGGCAGGGTTTCCTCTTGCATAAATTGCGAAACAGAACGCAATGCAGATCTGTAGGTCTCAGCGTCCATTGAAGAAAAGAAATAAGTCAGCGTTTCCTTCATGATTCTGGATACATTTTTAGTGACAGCAATGTCCATCGATCCATGGGACATCCCGTAGCCACTGTGGCCCTTTCCTAGCTTCTCCTGCTCTCCAGTAGCTCTCAGCAATTCGTAGACGCGGTCAAGAAATGCCAAAGACCAGTCGCTCATGGCTAACATTGCCTCCTTCATCACTGTATCCAAGTCAATATCCGCATCCAGCATAGCAGCACTCGCCTGGGCTAGAATGGAACTCTCGGGGAGAGATGCAAGTGCACTTTTATACGACGTAGAACCAACAATGTTGTTACGTTGATCCATCAAGCCTTCGCCAATCTTAATGGTACCATTCGTCTCATAATCATCCGAAGCAATGTTGAGAGCTCCTCCAACAGGAAGCCACATCACGAGATTGCGATAAAAGATTAAAGTTCTCATTGTTTTGTTTTGGTCGTTACTGTCAATTCCTGCCAGAGACAATCGCAGCATTTCTGGAAGTCGCGAGAGGACCATCGTTGGGCACTGACGTAGAGCAGGCTGAAACAGTCGTGTCAAAGCTGATAATGCAGATGGCGCTTGATGAGCCAAGTTGACGGAAGAAATATCCAATGCACGAAGACCAAAATCTATCATGGGAGGTGCCACTCTCACAGGATCTACTTGAGCAAGATAAAGCAATGCAGTTTCACCAGCGTGACTCACACTACCGTTTTTGCTGTAAAGTGCCTGTTGACATAATGGTAGAAGTGTGTCCAAGAAGGCAACAATCTCATGCCCTGGCAGCTCGATACAACTCAAATATGGCTCGTCATTACAAAGCTGCTCGTAGAAGTTTCGGTGCGAAGATTTCAATACATTCAAGCCAGCCATGATACCCATTCTGTGGCTCACTTCGTATGACAAATAGTGCAGGAATGCCCCCAACGGGAATGTCCAAGAACCATTGTTGGATGGATTGAAGTATGGCTTCACAAAGTTCAAAAATGAAAGAAGCTCCGCAGTCCCCTCTGATAATTTAGGTGCCTCACTGTCCATACTACCATTAGTGGCTTCAATTGTTGCGTGTGGCCCGGAACAAAACATTAGCAGCTTTGTTAACCTCCCAACGAAATCGATTCCCTCTTCATACTTCGACCCACTGCCAACGAATGCTTTAAGACGACTTGGGAATGATCGCTTTCCTGCCTGCGCTGCGTGAGGGAATGATTTGTCTGATGAAACACCGCCAAAAGGTATTTGAAGCCTAAAGAGATGCAATCAATTGAGAGGAAAAAGTGATGAGCACAATCCTAAATGAGCCATTCAAACAAAAACTTGCAGCACTCTCTCTTACCAATATCCACACTGCGTCAACAAATGCCTCCGTAACGCACCCCAATCATGATCTCTCGGATGAATATACTTCCTCGCCCTCCCAAACATAACCATCCACAAATAATCATACTCCGGACACCGATCCACATTCCTCCAACTCTCCATCCATTTCGGCATCACCTCCAAATAATACGCCGAGGAACATTTCGAGGGGTGGAATAGATACAGCATGATTTGTGCACGAAAGCACGAGTTGCTATGTGTATGATACAACAAGTCCGTTTCCGTCATTTTCCATAGAGCACGAGCGGTGGCATCCAGCTCGATTGGGTCACCACTTCCACTTCCCCCCTTCCAACCGGGGGGACGTATGCCCTGATCAAAGAAACACCGACAACTACGTATCATTGACACGGTACTCTTGAGAATTTTACTCCTCATGGAAGAAGCCTCCATCGGTGGTACTCCAGCCTTGTGCTCATCCAGATAGGGAGCTGTGCGAAGGAGCATGGATAACAGCGCACGCCAATTCAATAGTAACATCCAACGATTCTCATTGTTGTTGTTGTTTGGATCATCATTATCATCTTTTTGGGGGAATAATGCAGCATTGGAAACGGATCGCCACATACCCTTTTTGGATAGTAAGAGTAATACAACAGATAACAATGCCTGTCGTGCTGGATGGGGGAGTGCAAATGGACGTGACAAATCTTCTTCCAATTGTTCACTACTTTTGGTGGTTGTTGGAATGGTGTCGTTGTTTGTGGGAGCAGCAGCTTCTGCAGTAGTAGTTGTATTGTCGTCATTTGTTTCTCCACTACCATTGGATTTGAACAAGAGATGCTTCATTACTCTCCGTCCATCGGTCAAGGGAACCAACATACAATCCTCTTCCTCCTCCTTACTAAAGTGTCCACCACCAATCACACCCCCCATGTCATGATAACATATAGTTACCTTTCTCCTCCCCACCCCCTTCTTCTTCTCTCCAGTAGTATCATCATCTTGAATCACCATTTTTTCTACACCACCATTAATACTCCCACCCCCATCCACCACCTCTTCTTCTTCATCCTCTTCAATCACCACAGTGGCACTCATCAAAGTCAATACCTTGAGTAGAATCTGTGCCAATTCAAATTGAGAAATTCCCTTGTGTTTGAGGGAGTAGAGGGAGGTTAATTGGGTGTGTAGACGGATGCATTTTTTGGAGATGGCGTGCTGTTGTGTGTGTGTGTCATTTTTGTTGTGTTGAAAGTATATTCAAGAGTGGGTGAGCAATGCATCAAGTTGGTGTGAGTTATAAAGGCAAGGCAATTATACAACATTAGAATATAATATCAGTCGTCAGTTCCAGCAAAAGTAAGAGGTGAAACTATTATTGGAGTGGCCAACAACACTTAATATACTCCAACACAATATACATTGCAATTGACCACAATATATAAATCTGACATCAACACTCCACACAAACAACACCAACACTATATAAAAATCCAACACACAAAAACTCACCAACGAAGTAGACCCCCAACCCCGTCCCTCCAACATCATCACCTCTTCCCCCTCATCATCCATTTCATCATCACTATCAATATCATCTTCTTCTTCTAAAACTGCACTCCCTTGTTGTTGCTCTTTTCCATTATCATTACTACTTGGAGTAGTGGAAGTATTATCCAAAAATAACTCATTGGTTAATTCAATGGATTGGACTAATTTGACAATGGCACGTGCTTTACGTTGTGCGTGGATGGTGATGTAGGGCACTCCACTGTAGATATATATATATCGATATATATATATATTAGTTGAGGGAGGACAGTTCATGATTTAGAATTGTATCATGTGATGCAGAAATTGAAGAAAGAGGAGATGATGATTTGTGGTGAGACATGATGACTATACTACAAGTTAGTCAAAATATGAAAAAAAGATGGTCCATTTCTATATTCATCGATAGAGGCTGTTGTTGTGCTTTTCCGTGTTCATTGATATATCCACAATGCTCCCAAAACGACAATTGAAAATGACAAATCCGCTTGCATATATCCGCGCATGGCCTCCAATTCCATTGTGCCAAATGCAGCTCCCATCAATCACACAACACACAACATCATGGTAACTCACCTCTCGGTACGATGATGAGGGGGCAATTGCAAATGAAATGCATGTGGTTGTAAGTCTAACCCCTCTTGAGCAAGTGGTGTTGGTGGCACTGCTTCGTCTTTGCTGCTGACGGCCATGGCTGTGTGTAATTTTTTACTCTCCTGCTGTTGTTTTGTTTACTGTGACTTCCTCCGCTGCTGCTCTGTTTTGAATGAAGCAAGTGGCAAGCTGATGGCTGTGATCTGCGGTGCGGCAATGCTTTAGAGAGAGAGAGTGTGTTGTGGTGATGGCTTTACAGATAAGTTGTTGTGTTGTTCATGCATTATTTATTCTTTGTCGCGGTGTCACGTGTCAAGCTAAAAAATTCCAAAAAAGATGTTCCAAAGCAAGACATCTCTGACCTTCGATTTTGTGAAACGCGTACGGTAATCGTTGTGACACCGAATCATCTCTTTCACCTCGGCTCGCTCGTGTTGCATGCACACTGCAGCTGAACTTCCTCGAAATTCAAAAAGAGTGGTAGCAGTGGTGGTGGTGGTGGGAAGGATGGAAGCAATAAGAATACCAACAATAATCATGATTATAGTAACAATACAAATGGTAGTAGTAGTGGTGGAGGACAAGAAAATGGCAGTGGTAGTGGTGGTGGTGATTCCAATGATGATGATGATGAGAGGAAGAAGAATGATAAGAATACCAACAAGAGCAATGTTAATGAGGAGAAGAATGCAGCTACTGATGAAGATGATGAAGAAGAAGAAACTCCACCCTCCCAATCCACACCGGATCCGAATCCACCGCACCAACCACCCACCCCTCCTGGACACCCGTGGACGGTACCGAATTCAAAGTCCGAACAGGACCAAATTATCCCAAAAATGGAAAGAAGATTGCATCCAAACCTAGTCTGTATGAAGTTTATGCCGTGAGATTCTTTCGGAGTGAGAAACGGACTGTGGGGGGTGCGGCTAGTATTATGCCACTACCGGAGATGACTCCTCCTAATACACGAATGGTTGTAACATCTTTGACAGATGGTACTACTACTACTACTACTACTACTGCGGAAGTACCAAACAACATGATGTTATTACCAGGAGGAAACAAATCCCATCCAGAATTAAAGGGAACCAAAATCCCCGATGTACTCGTGGTACATTTCATGCTCCCCTATGAACCACCCAACATGTTCAAACAAAAGGATGACGGTAAGGGAGGGGAATGTGTCTATTACCTCCGTCCATCGCAACGATTCCTTGATGAAATTTCGGGTAAAATACCCGCCACACCGGCAACCAAGCTTTTTGTCAAGTGGTGCAATACCTGTGAGTCCAATATCCAAATGAGATCACGATTCAAATGCATGGCATTGGTACGTGACATTGAAAAACACAACATGGGACTACTCAAGAGTTACAATGGCAAGCCAGTCTTAATTACCGAAAGTGGACGTGCCGCGAGTGGATATCACGGAAACATACGATACCTTGAAATGACGCCGAATGTTCACTATTGGGCATTCATGGCCAAAAAGGGCTTTGTGTCACTTATACCGAAATTCAAAATGATGCAGATGGAGGTGGGGTTTACGATTGAGGCTCATGGGGATAGTGAGATGCCGGAGTGTATGCTTGGATCGACGGTGTTGAGTTATATAAGTGAGAAGACGGGTCCTGTGATTGATGCGAAGATGCAGGAACCTGTTCATGAGCATCAGTCGTGATATAATTATGGAGAGGTGGTGAAATGATATTATAGAGGTTAGTATGTACAGAGCATAAAAAGATTATAGAAAGATTATTGAGTTGAAACGAAGCTAAAGTGAATATGGTACGTCATTTTGATTTACTTTACATACCCAAGATTCATCGATCACTGGTGGAGGTTTTAGAAGACTTCTTAATATAACATTCACCCCAAGCACACACCGTTCGACTCTTCAAAATGGCATGGAAATCCTCCAACGTTACAGCTCCATCCGAATCTCTCGTTACGCCTGGACTGCCCTTCTTCCCCCCATACCCTTCCCTCGCACGCCGTGTCAATTCGGATCCAGTACCCACACGGAATGTTTGATAGGGGACTTTGGAATTGGTTTCGACAATTTGAGCATCGGGGACTAATTGACATGTACTTTGAAGATTTTGAATCATGTCTTCTACTTGTTCTTTTGATGCAAGGTTGTTGCTGCTGGTAGTATTGGAAGACTGTCCTTCATCTTCGGAGTTCATCATCTCATTTCCAATCAGCAGCATGGAGTCGTAGAGAACTCGGATACGGTCAGCAACTGAACTGTTGAGTGCAAGTGATAATGATGTGAGCAGAAATGATAGTGACAACTCATCAGTACCATTCTGGCCATCATCATCATTCCCCTCCCTCCTTCGTGCCAACTCGGCAATCACCACTCTATCCATCAAATGTCCCATCTGGACAGTAAATCCTTCCCCCTTCCTATCCTTCATAACTCTCATGACCAAACTTAAAAATTGAGGATACGTCATTCTAACAATACCCCTCGCAACGAACTCAGTTTTAATTTCCTCCACAATTGCATTCCACACATGCACATCAAAGTCGGAATTGGCACATCGTAAATCTTCAATTTCAAGTGGATCCAATAGTGCCGCGGTTTCCATCTCCTCGCGTAGTGCTACACGTGAATTATTCGATTTTGTGGACCGGAGGAGGAAGAGGAGGACAAGGCCGATGGAGGATAAGAATATTTTTCCGAGGTTATCGAGAAAGATGTTCGAATCATTATCGTCCTTTTTTTTCTCCTGTTTTGTTTTGGTATTTTTGGTTGTGCTTTCGTTGTGACTGCTTGACGATGTGTTGTTGTTGGTGGTGGTGGTAGCTGACAATGTAGAGAAATCAAGTCTTCGTTGTAAACTTACAATGGAATTGCGGGAGTTAGCCAGATCATTACGATTCATAGATGGCATGATGCTCGTAGCCGAGGTAGCAACTGAGCGTGATGGTGATGGCTGCACATTTGAGGTGTTCATGAGGTTGCGAATTGATTGCGATGTCGTTTGATGCAGCCGCCGCCGCCACCGCAGCGACAACACCGTGTGGGAGGATCTTCTGATCATGTTCAAGTGCGGCAGAAATTCATCTCTATTTGATGTATGCTCTTATTATTCATGAACATAAGGAGTTGTTCATGGACAAAGGTGAAAGGTGGTAGAAAGGTGGTCGTGGTCGGCGTCGATCGGTTGGGGTTGCCGTGATTTTTGTGAATGCGTCATATTCAATCACGTTCAGCACGATCACCGTGAAGCTTAACGAGTCACTCTCAGTCACTCTAGATCACGCTCAAAGTCACGGTCACGCTCAAAGTCACGCTCAAAGTCACGCTCAAAGTCACGGTCACGCTCAAAGTCACGCTCAATCACGCTCAATCACGCTCAAAAATTTTACTACGAAGCTTGTATGGTCACGCTCCTCACTTGAGCGTGATTGAGCGTGATTGAGCGTGATTGAGCGTGATTGAGCGTGACATGTAGTCACACTCACAGGCGTCAATCACGCCTCGCTGTTTCACTTCAACGCCGCCATGGGCCTCTCTAGAGAGACATTAATAACAATCACGAGCTACCATATCCACCTCTATCCCTTCTCTAACAGCTCATGATGCATTCGGAGTGCGGTCGTCGTTTGGTTTAATTCATTTCGCCCGAAATTGGCAGCAAACGGCTGCGGCACGGCCGAATGTGGAATATCGTGCTACCGCTTCTTTTTCGATGTCGATGGTTATTCGTCTTCTGTTGCTCTCCATCGACTCGACAATTATCGAAGAGTTACTATCAACTCACTGTTGATTCGGGAGGTGCGAGTTATTGCCAAATATATTCTCATACAAGTCAATACACTGGTTGAAATTGCCGGGCGTGTGTGTGTGGTGTTAATTATTATTTAGGGATGATATCCAACTCGGAATGAAAAGAGGACTCCACAATGCCTTCGTTCAGAGGTCAGAGGACCTTGACAAATCTCTGTGAACACAGAAAGCTTCAGCTGCTCATAACCACACATCATGACAATTTATGATACCATCGAGGTCAATGAATGTATGTTGCATCAAGTGATCTATAGCAGAGCAGCCGAGTCTACTCCACCGAAGATATTGAGGACACCGAGAGCGTTTATTGAATGATCTGCCATGGTGATACCACGCTCCGACCGCTCGTCAAGTTGGACGTTCCTTGATCCCCTTCATCCTGCATCATGATATGTTTTCTTTGGGATGTTTTTGTGGCTAATAGATGAAGTGACGATTGATCGAACTTATTCAGGTCATTCATTCTCAACTTATTGAGGTCAAACATTCTCTCGACAGTGGAATGAGATTCCAACATCATTCATTGGAAATTAAAACTAAACTGTAAACAAAATTTAACAACAAAGGAATGCACAGAAGCTTATGAAACAGCGGTGCTGCAAGACGGATACATTAGATAGAAGCGATGCTAACGGCCTCGTAGCTGTTATGAGAGGTCATGCGCTCCTCAGATGTTACGACTCCTCAGCGCGAGACCAAAGTCTGTCGCTTCTTGATCACCTACTCTTATTCCAAGTCCAAGGAGGAAGTGATTCGCGAAAAATGATAATCGTATCGATCTGCTGCATGCAATCCAAGAATGGTATCTATGATATCGCAGAGAATGTTTATTTGACATATGGACGAGGAGAAATCGACTGCAGAGTAGATCTACAATATCTTTCCTAGTTTGTACCACAGCTCACGACTATAACTGCTCACAATATTTCCACAATGACATTTCTATCCAAACCTCATATCTCAACTTGCCTTGCGCACAGAACACTTCTCCTTATCACGAAGACTGCAGCTCCTCTCTTTTTCTGCCTCAGTAAGTGCTTGGAAATTGTACTCTCCTTTTGTTTTTAGGTTCTAACCATCTGATCCGACAAGCGAGCCCTCTCTGGATCTGGTAAGGATTCTTCAATATTCTCAGAGAATTGATTTCATGATATGTTAGTCTCAAAGTGACCATGGGGGCTTACCTCGCCTCTGTACGAAGGATAAGACCTCTGATATACTTGTTATCAATGCCCATATGAGATAAATTTGCAATGTTTTTTCAATATGATGCAAAGTTTTCGTTCGGGATGTCGCATTTGGCTGAAGACTGGAGATTGAGAATCTCATCTTCATATCTGATGCTGATTGGCAAGATGTGGGAGACAGTATACAACAGTCACTTCCCTTTCTCACATATCATATCATTGGCTGAAAAGGACCATCACTGCCATTTGAATCTAATGGAGATATATTCCAAGCATCCTCACGAAACTCCTCGTGTATCAAGCACGTCATTTCTTCACATTTCAATTCATATGTTCTCCACATCCCACTATCAAATATATCATTGTCAATGTTGAAAGATGAAGAGAAAGGGTGGTCCATCGCCATAGTACTTCTACTACCCATCCTACGCCCCGCATCTACTAATGAAAAGGTAGGAAGTCGATTCAAATATCGGAACAGCTGTCCAAGCCCAACCGTTCCATCTTCAATAAGTCGAACACAAACTGGATCCTTCACGCTAATTATAGATGTAGCCTTGCAGATTGTTTGACCATGTACGTGAATATGAACAATTCTATCCCATATTGCTGCATTTTCACTCGTATTGTTGTTGTCATTGTTGTTATTGATTTCACCAATGAATGATGATGATCCATCATCCCCATTATTAGTATCATTCAATGACGATGATCTCCTCTCACAGAAATCAATGTGCACATGTACAGGAGCATCGTAATAACTCGAAAAAATCCGTTGCAAGTTCCCATTACTCGTGAGAGCAATCCGTTCCATGGGGGTAAAGTCGCAATTGAACCGTGTGTTGAGTTCCCCTCCCTCTTTGGTTACTAGACCGTCGATTACTTGAGATGACGATGGTGATGATGGATTGTTGTTGTTGTTCGAAGTGGTGATTGGTGTGAATTGCAACGATGAAGTTGCAGCTTGTGCACTGGCATCGGGTGTTCCGGACATGATGTCGCCCAGCGTGCCAGATCCGACAATATCCATTTTTTCATCCTTTTCAATGCCATCGTTGGTATTACTTCCATTTGTGGCCGTGGGGTCGTCATCATCCCCATTTGATAGAATTGACGATATAGATTCTTCGGAGTAAGTGGCATCATCATCATCATCCGGCTGGCGGAATGAATATGCCACGGATGATAATGATGCTTGTTCTGTTTTCGATGATGGGCCTACAGTTGCAATCGATGCTGCAGTGAGCCGCCGCCGTGGATATCTGGCAAATGATGCCACAGTCTGAGGCGACGATGCGAGGATTATTATTAGGAGAGGCTTCTTCATCATCATTGCAGTGCTATTGTTTTATGCTGACAGTACAATAGTCGACGGCCTATATACTATACTACGCTACCATCTGTTCCGGCGAATCATCGTCATTGCCAGAGAGACCAGAGAACTTTTGGCGCAGCTTTTCGATTTAGATTTGGCCCGCCGGCCAAGGGTAAATAAGCAGGGCCAAGGGTAAATAAATAGGGTATGTCACACAGAGTGTGACGCTTACCGTCTCGTGGTCAAACTCAAAATGTGACACGAGGCCATTTCTACGTATTCCTACGTTGTACCTAATACTGTCCACCGTTGTCCACCGAACACACACAATTTCCCTAAGTAACAGTGCCGATACGACGTTTGATTACCTATGGTTGAGTCTCGCTTGCTTCATCGTTTCCCGTCATTGAAAGCTCGAACTGATCATTCACCGCTCAAAGCAACGGCAACCATGGTCGACGTTGCCCCCGCTGAATTAGACCAAGTTAATAGCCATATTATCCGCCTATCGGTGGCTGATTGTTACCATGGATTATTATGTTGATGTTATCGTACGTAGATCCACCAGAAACGCTCCTTGGGATGTTCAATGAGCCCTATTAAATGGCCGGCGCTCGCCGGACGTCACCGTCTAATATTGCCTCCATGCTGCCTTCCCTCGGCGGATTTGCCTGCGGCGAGAGCTTCAACATTAACATAATAATCCATAATAACGGTCAGCCACCGATCGGACGATAGTACGGCTATTAACTTGGTCTATTTCAACGGCGGCAACGGTGATGATGGTTGCCGTGCCTTGAGCGGCGTGGTTGGTGCTGATCAACCTGTTGACCGGCACTGACTTTCGCATCTGAGTTTGACCACGAGACGGTAAATCCTCTTTATTTTTTTACGTGTTGTCGTCGCGGTGGAGATTTCCCGCCAAAATTTGAGTCATACCCTATTTATTTACCCTTGGACCAACCAGCATACTGCATCAAAGCAATAGAACAAGATAACACTTGAAAGATTAGAAGGCATCGTGGTGTTATGGTTAACCTTTCTCGTTTTCCAACAATACGAGAAAGTAATTGGCACTAGCCACACTCCTCTTCACAACAATCTCCGCATCATCTCCACCAGTCGAATAGAACGCTCCTCACGACGGCTGAGAGGAAACTCTTCAAAGGCGGAAAAGAACAACAACATGTCACCGTGTAGATGATGGAGAGAGAAAGGTGTATTCTGTGGAGGAGTGAGTGTAAAGCTTGTTTTTGTGGCAGAAACGTGTAAAGATGTATTGTGAATGCCTGTGATGGAATCCACTTCTGAACGTTTCTTATTAGTCACATGAGCTGTAAATAATGATAAATATATAAGTTGCTGTCTTTGTATGTGTCAGCTCATCGTAGAATACTTCAATCTACATAAATAATAATAGTCTACTGAAGCATTAAAGTCGAGAGGAGAAGTAATACCTCAATTTGTTTATGATATTGATATTTTCGGACAAAATGGTTTCTTTGGGCCCAAACTCAGCGATTAGGTAAAGATTTTGTCAAGTGTACTTCCTCTCGATCTCGATGCTCACATTATTTCATCTGCGTGGCTTCAAAATTTGCGATAACATCAGCGCTCCAGTCGCAGCTACGCTTGTGCGTTTTCACTATGACTTCTTTTTAGCCTCGAACTCAGCTGTTGTGGCAACAGCCTGATCACACAGGCCCCTGTGCTCTGCCCAATCTTCTTCTTGACATTCCCTCGAACAATAGACTGCACTTCGGCATCGACTGCAATACATTGTTTTGCTGCGTTCCACTTTTCTATTAGGAAGAGTGCACTTCTCGTTGCAGCAGAGGCCATCTTTTTGATACACTTTCCTTCTTCGTATTTCTTATTCAAACAGGAACAGGGAATTCTGTGCCGGAAGAATTTTACCAGTGTGTGTAAATCTGCATCATGACGTTCTTGTAGTTTTGGGAAATGGAATAGAGGATGCTTTTGCTTCAATCTCACTGCGATGTGTTGCTCCATGAACCTAGCAAACATAGCAACCGCTCGAGCACGTCTATAATCTCCTTCAAGAATAAGCCTCGTTCCTCTGCCCAATAAGCTTGAGACCGCCAATTCCATCTTGGTAGAATCATTCCACACCTCGGCAATTCATCCCATGTAGCATTTCCAGCATCAACAAGACTTTGCACAACTTGTATGCCTTTATGAGTAGCTTCATCGAATGCTGCTCTATATGCTTCACTAAATGCTTCTCTAAATGCTTCATTGAAATCATCAATTTCAATACTTGATTCTTTGCCAAAGATTTCAAAGCCGTGCCTGCAATGCGTTGTGGTGTCACGTCCCGATGTTGGCAGAAGATTTCCATCCCCGGCCCGCGCCAGCAATTGCTCCTCCTGTGATCGCTCCTCAGTAGCCCTCGTTTGGTTCTTCTTCTCTTCGTTCCGCCTCCGCCTCCTGCTTGGCCTTGGCTTTGACCGCCTTCCTCGCTTTCCCTTGGTTCCGCTTCCTTCCCATGCTAAGATATTGTCATCGTCGGTCGGTGCATGTCAAAAAGTGAAAATGAAAGAGGCAAAAATGATGAGGATTGCATTGTGGATTGTGGTTCTCAGCCTACTAACTAGGTCCATACAAGTATGTGTCCAAAGTACTTATTGGTAAGGAAGGCAATATCTACCAAGTTCTCTTCACTCTCTCGGCTGCTACAGATATCATGCATGCACTCCTCTTCTTCTGGCCACATTACAATGCCTTGCACTTATTATTATTGAACTAGAAAGGGTGCTCTGTTGGTTGGAAAGTATTGTGGATGACCTGCCTGAGTCTCAGTTTAGTCAGAACTACTGCTCCTTCATTCCCTTTGCCATCTCAATCTCACAATCACACACTTTCCCCGAGCACTGATTCGTTCCTTCTTTCCCTGTTGAGATACTTGAGATTCGGATCGCTAATGTCAATGCATTTGACGTTTCTAGAGACAGATACCTTTAATTCATATTACAAAACAGATGCTCAAACGTGAGCTTACGCTACTAATGGAAACTCATTTATTTATGCGTGACTTAGAGATGAAGAGCAATGCACCAAAGCTGAAGAAAACTATTAGAGACTTACTTCAGAGACTTACTTCAGTTGTATTATGTTCAATATTTACATTTCTATTAGATTGAATAGCCGTGATGAATTGCTTCTTGCTGTGTCACCGCTAAACCCCCACTTCAAAATATGAACATCTTAGCTCAATCAATTATTGTTGTGATCAAGGAGTAGAGTGGATGAGAAGTGCACGAACCCACCCGAGCATTGACAGAAGTTGGCTGTAAATATTCGTGTTTCAGTGCATCGTCGTTGAATACTTTTCTCAAAGTACATATGTAACTGCAGCATTGAAGTGAAGTGTAGATAGTGAATGGCAGCTAAATATGTTAACGATATTGTGGGCACTAGGAATTCTTTTCGGCTTCATACTCAGTCTTGATGTCGACAATTTCATCGCAATATAGCTTATGCCTGGACAAATCAGCTATTTGACATTCACGAGAGCAGTAGGTTACACTTCGGCATCGACTGCAATACATTGTTTTGCTGCGTTCAGTCATTCGATTAGGAAGAGTGCATTGCGGATTGTAACAAACACCCATCTTGGAGATACGCTTGACTTCTTTGTATTTCTCATCCAAGCAAGAGCAGGGGATGCGGTGCCGGAAGAATTTCACGAGTGTGTGCATGTCGGCTTTGGATGTTTCTTCCACTTTCGGCCAGCAAATAAATGCTTGGGTCTTATGCAAGACCGCTGCTGCCCATTGCTCCAAGTACCTAGCAAACATAGCAACCTTACGTGCATAATTATAGTTGCCTTCAAGAATAAACTCCGTCCCCCAAAACAAAACGGCTGATATCGCTTGTTTCGTCTTGGTAGGATCATGCCACACTTCGACATATTTTTCCATCGTAGCATTTTTAGCCTCATTTAGACTGCTCATAGCATGTGCGCCCTTATGAATGGCTTGCTCGAATGCTGATTCAAATGCTGCCATGAAATCAGTAACTCTCTTTTTATCAAATATTTCAACGCCGTGGTTGCATTTCATTGCGGTGTCACGTCCTATTGTCGGCAAAAGATTTCCACTACGGGACTGCCGAGTATGAGCTGCTATGAGGTGATCTTCCAGCGGTTCTTCATTCGCCGTCCTCCGATTATTATTCTCTTCTGCCTCCTGCTTAGCCCTGGCTTTAGCCGCCCTCCTCGCCCTCCCTTGGTTGCGTTTCCTCCCCATGGTAATGATCTTCGGTCAGGTCGGTGCACGCTAAACTGAAAAGTGGTGGGTTCCCGTGAGTGGTGGCAAAAATGATGAGATTCTGGATTCTCAACCTACATAAGAGGCTCTAGATACAAGTATGTAAACAAAATACATATTGGTAAGGTGATCAAGTTATCTATGTACCAAGTACTCTTTATTTACCTTTTGAGTTCTGAGAGGCTTTTCACCATGTTGCAAATTACACAATGGCTTGCACTCTTAAATTAATTATTGAAGTGAAAAGGACTGTACTCTTTTTCAGCAACGGCGAGCGAGTGAAAGAAAGTATCATGCATGTCCTGCCTTAGCCTTTTAGTTTTGTCAGGACTATGGTACTGGTCACAATTTCCTCAACACTGATTCATTCCTTCTTTCCCTTTTGATTTTGAGATAATGATACTAGAAAGTCTAGATCGCCAATGTCAATGCATTCGACATCTCTCTAGAGCAGGGTTGCATGTGATTCATACTTAACACAGAACAGATGCTCTCAAATAAGCCTGCACCTGCACACGGCCACGGAAACTCATTTATCGGTGCGTGACTTGGATGATGAAGAGCAAAGCACCATTTTAAGTAGAAGAAACAATTAGAGACTTACTTCAGTATGTATTATGTTCAAGTATATATCATGCGGCAGACGAAATCCTTCGTGGCATCTTACGAGGTCTAGTGCTGAGCAAGCAGTTATCACGAGCTGAAGTGAAATCATCATGAACCTGAAAGTTTTTCATTGCTGTCGTAAAGGACCGTGATTCTCTCTCCATTTTTGCACCCTTGCTTGTTGCAGATTGAAGCAGCTTTACAGTCTGTAACGATGCATCACTCATGATGGCATGTTCTAGGGGACTCATCTCTTCATCGTCTTCCAGTGTAGCTGCATGAATTGAGCACGATAGCAAAGCTTTTACAGATTCATGATTCGGTGCTGGTGGTTGATCGGAAGCATCCTTCTGATCTGCCTGATCTTCAAAGAGCACGCAGGCGCTATCGCATGCAAAGTGCAGTGGGGTCTTTCCCTCGTCGTCTTGTACATCGCACGCGGCTGGGCAGGCACGTGCAATAAGCCTTACTAACGAGGCAGAGGCCCTGGAACCTGCAGCCACATGAAGAGGTGTCCGACCGAGACAATCAGTTGCTGCTGGTAAGTGTGGAGATATTCTGATCATCTCATCAACAATGTCCAATGGAGGATTGAAACGAGCAGCGGCGTGAAGGAGGGTCATCCCGTTGAGCTCGGAGCACGCCGATATGGCGTCGGAGATGTCACGAAAGAGTGTCGGGTCAGATAGGATCAACCGCATGGTCGCCCAATCTCGGCGGACGAGGAGGTCGAGGACGTCACCGATGGAGATGAACATGGCAAATGGTTGATATATCTAAGTAATAATGAGAAAGCGTGAGAGAAGTAATCAAAGGATTGAACCGCTCTATGTCAGTAAGTTTGTGTGTTGTGTAATGTGTGCGTAGAAATAACTACATATCATAAAAGTGCTGTTGCTGGACTCGGAAGCGCAGCTAGCTGCTCGCTCGGAAGGTTATCTACAAAATACTTATGGGAGATTTGTGATTTGTGGAAATAATAAGTGAGGAAAAGGAACACAGCGAAGGCAAATTCAGAATTGTTTTGAAGTTCTTTCCCGAAGAATTTGATCAGGCTTCGTATTTACGCGAGAACCGGCTCGCAGTGAAAACCTAGGAAAAGGCGAAAATGTCTATTTATGACATTTATTTTTCCGTGATCTTTGTGTCTTCTGAGACATTTCACAAACTAAAAATGAAAAACTGAAGAGCAAAAATCGTAGGGCTCACGTGGGTTCTAGAGGGCAGCCCCGGTAAATTGAACTATTTAAATGTGGCCGGACCGATCAGATATTTTTCGGATATATCGGCACCCCCCAGCGGATACTTATGTGGCCATGGGTAAGCAGAGGCAGTGCTTTTGTTGAAATAAGAGGATCCAGAGATAGAGAGCTATGGTACGCACGGCTAGAGAGGCAACGGTGATGGCTTCATGGATAAGTTGTTGATCTTCATTTCAGGGTGACTGTCGCGCAGTGTACTTCTTTCCTTATTACACGGAAAAGTGTCTCGAAGACACTCTGCTCGTCGTGTGAACGCATGCGGCAATCTTGTGATTGTGACACCGAATCAGCTCTTTGTTGTTTTTGTTGCTGATATTGCATGCACACTGCAGCTGAACTGAGGTAGCCTATTGAGAGATTGTTGTATCTTGTTTAGATACAAGAGAGTCTAATACGATTCCACATCTCAATTCATCGTACACCAAGATTCCAGACCATTCCTTATCGTATTGTGATGGATACATTCAATGGTCAAGCATGGCCCCAGCTATCGAACTACTCGGACAGCTAAGTAGTAATAAGCTGTATCTGTATGGTGTCAATGTCATTGTTTACCTAGAATCCAGACTGTCAAAGTATTGTGATGGATACGGTCAATGATCAAGCACGATCAGCCCTCGAAATAGTCTTAGAGACAGATGTAGGTGTAATATGATGTTGTCTGAGTCTCTAGACTATTATTTTTATTCATATTTCCCCCGTGTTCCACAGTGTTTCCAGATACATACATAGAATAACGAATTCCACCTCAAGCTTGCCTCTGGGGAGAGATAGAGGACAGTATGAGATGATGAGATGGAGACTATGACAACTCGATGCTTACACATTCTGCTGCTCGGCTTCAAACTTTGCATGCATGCCAGAGTTTCAGTCGCAACAATACTTGTGCCTGGACCAATCAAAAATTTGGCATTCACGAGAACAATAAGTTACACATCTGCATCGACTGCAATACATTGTTTTGCTGCGTTCCGTCATTCTATTAGGAAGAGTGCACAGTGTGGGTTGAAGCACATACCCATCTTTGTGATGTGCTTGACTTCTTCGTATTTCTCATCCAAGCATGAGCAGGGGATGCGATGCCGGAAGAATTTCACGAGAGTGTGCATATCGGCTTGGTACAATTCATTTATTTTTGACCAATTGCTGACAGCTTGAGTTTGATTCAACTCAACTGCGATGTATTGCTCTAAATATCTCGCAAAAATAAAAGCCGTCTTGGAACGATCATCATAACCCTCCAGAATATCTTGCGTTCCCATACCCAATAAGCTTGATATCGCCATTTTCATCTTGGTAGAATCATTCCACACGTCGGCGCAACACCTCGCGCCGTAAGACCTCGAAAGGTACTGACGAACCCGCTCCTAAGGCTAACAACGTGGGAGGTTCAGAGCATGCTGCTGCTGATGATGCTGCCTAATTTATCTTGTTTATGTTTCATTGGGAGTATGGGAGAAAGGATCTATATTCATGTGTATCACAGCTAGCTATTTATTCCGGGGGAGAAGTTCGTGTCATATCAAGATTATTGATGTTAGACTATGCTCTATGCTAGAGCCATTATTGTTTATTCAGAAAAGGGAAGAAGAATAGATGATCTCCTCTCCCTTGGCAATATTCCGACTAGCATAATAGTTCAAGTCTCTAGAGTCCTCTATGTAAACATTTACCATCCTTCCCCCACCACTGTTAAAGTACGCCCCCGCATCTAATGACGAGCAAATGTAAAACCGGCCAGGCCTGGTGAGCTTTTGAGCAAATGACCATTGCGCTAGAAGACACGCGTCATATGCCGTGGAATTACGAATGAAGGCTTCAAATGTAGATAATTCAAGGAAGAAGAGTCCATTGGCCATATAGGAATAGACTAACTCGTCTCGCTCAAAATCCCTCGCTGCAAACATGCCTCGTTGTGTTGTTTGTTTTGGCAGATATGGAACTTGGACGTTGCTATCATGCAGGAAATCAAAGTAAACACTCCCCTCCGTGGTGTAGAAATCGTAGTCATCGTCAGAAACTGGGGGATTGAGCTTGGTAGGGGGATCTAAATTGAAGAAGTTCCAGTATGCTTTTGTGATGTTGTCCCACTTGCCCTGCGGATCATCTACTGTAACGTTTTTGTAATTGTCGCAGTGCAGATCTTCATGAATCTTATCAAAAGCTCTCAAAATTGCGCCTATACTATTGTCGCTACTAGCTGCCTCGCTATTACTATTCCCTCCCGTAGCCGTAGTAGTATCGGCATCGCCACTGTTCCCACTTGAATGTGTGTTGCTATCTCCCTCTTCAGCTTCTTCTTGCTTCGATGTTGTCGTTTCCATTGGAGCGGCATCGTCATCTTTTGCTGTTATTTTCTGCAGCGAATCCTCAACCTCTCTTACCATGTCCGCCAACACTTGTTCTAAAAACTGCGGATAAGCCATCTGAGGGTCCTCATCGTCATCGGCGCCCTCTCCTTCGCCCATGATATTATCATCCAGATAGTCCCAAAGCAAATCGACGTCAAAATTGGCCATCCGCAGCGACCGCTCAATCGCCGACTTGAGACCCTCATGGATGTAATATTGCGACCGCTGCTCTTGCGGCGAGACGAATAAAGAAGCCGAGTCGTTGTCATCCAACGCCTGAAGCATGGCACGGCGTTGCTCCTCGTGACTTTTGGTGCTGTGAGAAACATACTCATCTTTCTCCGCGGCGTTCTTTGATGAAAGGACGACATTGCCGCACGCAGCCAAGAGGGTGGCAAGGGGCAAGATATTGCGACTCATTATAAAAGATATTGAATTCATTAATTATCATTACATCAGAGCAACAGCATTGTTGTGTCGTCGGCTTTTTACTGAAGGATCCGATGAAACAGCGTAGAAAAACCGCGAGGGCGGGGATAAAAATGAGGAGTGCGCGCGACGTTATGGTTAACTTTTCTCGCTTCTCTACGCGAGAAATGAGAAAGCAGTTTGCAACGGCCACTTTTTGCTTTTTGCGCCATCCATCCAGCGATTTGACGCCAAAGAACAAAACGGGTTCATCTACTACATACATAAAAGCGCCTCCTAGCCTCTACGCAACAAAGTCCTCATCAGTGGCCGGCAGTGGCTCCTACAACTAAGCTGGCTAATTAAAAGTACATATTCCATGGCGACGTAGTTGATACTGGTAGCGGCAGCTCGAGAAGAAACAAGCAAGCGATATTCAAATCTCTACACAAATATGAAAACACTTGTCGTCAGCGTGGCGATAGCCGCTCTCCTCTCAGCCAACACAATTTCCGCATCATCTCCACCATCAGACTATAGCACACGTTCTTCCTCACGACAACTGAGAGGAAACTCCTCAAAGGCGGGAAAAGAAAAACAACATGCCAAGTTTCAACAAGATAGGAAAAGCAAGGATAGTTATGATGGTGGATATAATGATAAAATTGTGCATAAAGAAGAAGAAGAGGAAGATGAGATAGAAAGTACGGTGCCTTCATCTCCAGCAGAGGTAGATGAAGAATCGACCACAGGTGCACCGACTACGATAGATGAAGAATCAACCAATGATAAATGCAACATGTCAAACTCACAATACGAAACGGCACTACGTCAACTAATCCTCACAATCACACCGCAAGATATACTTGATACAATCACATCTCCACAATCAAAAGCGTTTCATTGGTTGGCTTACGAGGATGCGATCAGTCCACCTCTTTGTCCACCTTCACTAAATGATAGCAGTGACGAAGATGGTGGGCATGATAGTACGACTGTAATGCTGCTAGAACGGTATGTCATGACTGCATTCTATTACGCCACGAATGGTGACGATTGGACGGAATGCTCTGCTCCAACAGCAAATAATCATGCCGACAATAACACAACAATATCTGATACAATCAACAACTGCACACGAACAATCACCGCTCAAAGTTCGGAGGTGCTAAACTTTGTTATTGAGCAAGCATTTGATGATACAGCTAGTACGACGCAACCTCGTCGAAAGATTGGTAGAGAGTCATGGTTGACGGATAGTCCTACTTGTGATTGGGGTGGGCTTGCCTGTGCTTACATCTCCACTAGCAATGAGAACGATGGCAATGACGGCTATTACACAATCGATCAAATAGAATTCGAAAATAACAACCTATCCGGAACACTCCTCCCCGAACTCTCCACACTGCAATCACTCAAATTCCTCATTCTTGAAAAGGGTCACCTCTCTGGATCAATCCCTCCATCGTTTGGTTCGCTTTCCAAACTGCGCGTGCTTGACATGGATTACAACCAGCTCACGGGTAGTATTCCAAATGAATTGTATGACTTGACAAAATTGCGTGAGTTGGATTTGAATGACAATCGACTGAGTGGAACAATTGGATCTGAGATTGGAAATTTGAGCAAGTTGACGTATTTACAAATAGATAATAATGAATTTGAGGGGAGTTTCCCAATGGAGGTTGGTGGCTTGACTGAGTTAGGTTGGGCGATATTTCATTCTAACCACTTTACTGGGGAAGTGCCAGCAAGTGTTTGTGAGAATAGTGATAGGGCAAGTCCTCCTGGGAAGATTGCACTCTTGACTGCGGACTGTTTTGAGGGTGGTCCGGTTGCTTGCTCGTGTTGTGATTACTGTGGTGAGGCGGTGTAGATGAGAGGGGGGGAGAGAGAGAGAGAGAGAGAGAGAGAGAGAGTGTGTGTGTGTGTGTTAAAGCTTGATTTTGTGGCAGAAACGTGTAAAGATGTATTGTGAATTGTGAATGCCTGTGATGGAATTCGCTGTGATGGAATTCACTTCTGAACGTTTCTTGTTAGTCACATGAGCTGTAGATAATGATATATATAGAATGAATAGCTGTAATGAATTGCTTCTTGCTGTGTCACAGCTACCTTCTTAACTTGGAAAGTATGGACATCTCAGCTCAGTCAATTATTGTGATCAAAGGAATAGGATGTGAAGTGCACGATTTCGAGCATTGAAAGAGGTTGCTGAATTCATGTTCATGTGTCAGTTCACATCATAATACTTTTATCCTTGCTTTTATTTTTATCTGCATTACATGAAAGTCTATCAAGTGGAGAAGTATTATCTGGTTTCTTTGTCCCCAAACTCAGCGAATATCTAGGAAACGATTATGTCAAGAGTAGTTCTCCTCGATGCTCATTATTTCAGCTGCTCGGCTTCAAACTCTGCAATTCCCTCAGCATTACGATCGCAACCAGTCTTGTGCGACGCCCAATCAAATTCCTGACATTTGCGTGAGCAATAAGTTGCACATCGGCATCGACTGCAATACATTGTTTTGCTGCGATCCGTCATTCTATTGGGAAGAGTGCACTGGAGGTTGAAGCAGAGGCCCATCTTTGTGATGTTCTTCACTTCTTCATATTTCTCATCCAAGCAAGAGCAGGGGATGCGGTGCCGGAAGAATTTTACGAGTGTATGTAAATCTGCATCATAACGTTCTTGTAGTTTTGGAATATTGAATAGAGGCTTTTGCTTCAACACAACTGCAATGTATTGCTCTATAAACCTGGCGTAAATAGCAGCCCTACGTGCATATTGATATTTACCGTTCAGAATAAAATCCGTTCCTGCACTCAAAAAGAATGATATCGCTGATTCCGTCTTGGTAGAATCGTTCCACATGTCGGCAAATTCATCCATGGTGGCATCTACGGCCTTAAATAGACTAAACACAATATCGCCTCTATGAATAATTTCATCGAATGCTTTGCTGAGTGCTTCGATGAAATCAACGGTTGTTTGTTCGCCACGGATTTCAAAGCCGTGGTTGCATTGCGGTGTTGTGTCATGTCCTGACGTCGGCAAAACATTTCCACTACGGGACTGCAACTGCCGCGTATGAGCTGGTATGAGGTGATCTGCCAGCGATTGCTCAGGAGCCGTCGTCTGATTATTATTCTCTCTCTCTTCCGCCTCCTGCTGAGCCTTGGCTTTGGCCGCCTTCCTCGCCCTCCCTTGGTCTCGTTTCCTCCCCATGCTAACATTCTTTCATGGTCGGTAGGTGCATGTCAAAAAGTGAAAATGATGGCAAAAAATGAGAGGAGGACGATTTTCTCAGTCTACGTAAGCCCATACGTACCAGTATGTAGCAAAGTACAGTATCGTAAGGAAGCCAGATATATTTTACATTGTTGACCGACAAGTAAGGTCAGAAGTGGACTTGAATGATAATCGACTGAGTGGAACGAGTGGAACAGAGATTGCAGAGTGAACAAAGTTTGCTTGCAAGTACATAAGTATGTATGAATTTGAGGGTTTTGATACAATGAGGCTGATTGTCACACCTACGTAGTGTCGGACATCAATCAAATTCATATTTATGTTATCTGGTTTCTCGTTTCTCAATATGTTTCGGAATGCTTTCTCGAGGCTGGTCTATCATGACATCGCCAATGAAAGCACAAGTTGAACCGAATCCAAAAACGTTGATCGTTTCCTTTATATTTTAAGTCATAATAAGTCTTTTGTTATATCACCAAATATATTGATCAATAGCTCAATTGTTAGCAAGATTGGACACAGTATATATACTCCCACATTAACAGCCAAACAAAGAAGAAAAATCTACGTTGAAAATGGTAGGGCCTGGATCACTAGCTTTCCCATCGATCCTGAAACGCCGACCCTTTTGGGAATCAACATTCAACCTTCACCAATGTATTTGCCACCAGTTTGGAACAGGTGACGGGCTATGCTAATGCCCCAGCAGCTCTCGAGTATCATGTCAACAATGTTACCTCGGAGCCTTCGAGCGAGATTGATGTTCAACTTCCATGTTGCATCCGTAGGGACCGTGATCCGATTACAGTCCCTACCGTTCTACAAGCAAACATGAGCTTGAAACCTAGAGCGCAGCCAGCTTCAAGCCCTGCATCAATGCTCGACCGCATCGCATCAGACACTCAACTTCATGATGATGAGTTCTTGAACGAGTTGTTCAATTGTCACTTTGCGGAGGATGCACTAGATGCATTGATCAACACCATCCCAATAACAAACGAAACAGTCGCCGTTGAGGCAACGATGGTGGACTGCCCAGAGTATCTTGTACTCGATCCAATCCCAGGCCAAAGCAATATTGAGCCTTGGGATTTCAACATCTTCCCTAATACAGGAATTGAGTCTTATGACAATCAGATGGTCGAGTTAGGAGAGGCGCTCCAACTCCCATCCATTCCACATACGTGCAACAACATCGAGTTGGATACTGAATTTGAATTTTGTAATGTTGAGGTTACTTACAAAGTTGATTCGAAAGGAGTCACAGTGCCCATGGCCACTGCGTATGCAATGGTCAAGTCGGTAAATGGAGTCAAGTGCAATCGATTCCTCAAGTGCCTATTTGACACGGGTGGTAGCGTTTCGATGGCCCACCTGCATGGAATCTACCATCGTTTATTATCCCTAAGAAGGATGGCAAGGTTCGTTTCATTGCAGATCTCCGTGAGCTGAACAAAGTCATTAAGCCGCGAGATTATACTCTTCCCATCATCCAAGATCTGATCCGAAAGCGTACTGGATTCCAGTTCATGACGAAGCTTGACTTGAGCATGATGTTCTATTCATTTGAATTGACGGACAGAGCAAAGGACCTCACCACAATCTCGACACCCTTCGGTCTTTTTCGTTGGACAAGAGCCCCGATGGGTCTCCGCAACTCCCCAGCATTCGCACAGTCGGTCATTGAAGAAGTGCTTCGGGATCTAGATGAAGTTGAAGTGTACATTGATGACATCGCGATATGGTCTAATTCTTGGGATGATCATGTACGCACCCTCCGCGAGGTGTTCAGGCGTCTTGAAGAGGCAGGGTTCTCTATTAACCCTCTAAAGTGCGAATTCGGTATTGCAGAGGGAGATTTTCTCGGTCATTGGGTCAGCAAGGACGGCATTCAACCATGGCAGAAGAAGGTACAAGCGGTTCTTGACCTGCAAAGGCCTACCAACGCTAGCGAAGTACGAACCCTGGTGGGATTGATCAACTGGTACCGAGATTTCTGGCCACGTCGAAGCCATCTCCTCTCTCCGTTTACTCAGCTTATCCGAGGCATTCAGAAGAAGAAAGCGCAGATCGTTTGGACTCCAGAGCTAGAGAAAGTTTTTCAGGAAGTGAAGCAAGTTATTGCCAGTGATGCTTTGTGTGCCTACCCAAACCACAATGAGCCTTTTGAAGTCTACACGGACAGTTCTGATTATCAACTGGGAGCAGCCATACTCCAAGGCGGGCGCCCCGTTGCGTATTACTCCAAAAGACTCTCGGCGGCACAATCTCGATACACCACCATGGAAAAGGAATTATTGGCCGTCGTCAGCACCCTCACGAAATATTGTACCATGCTCTTTGGAGCAAAGCTCAAGATGTTCACGGACCATCGCAACTTAACATTCTCCAACTTAAACAGTCAACGAGTCCTTCGGTGGCGGTGCTTCCTCGAGTCCTTCCATGCAGAGTGGTTCTACCACCCCGGCAAGCTCAATGTCTTAGCAGATGCGTACAGTCGTCTCCCCAAGTTTGATTTCTCGGGTGCCGAGAAGAGGCAGGATGAACTTTCCTCCACTCCAGTTCAATTCAATCCAGTTCCCCACGATGTTCCTCGAGTTGAAGCAGAAGAGCCCAGTGTCTTTGAAGAACAACTAGCCGAATTGGCCAGTGATGATGAGTTCCCTTTAGCCCAAGTGCAACAGTTCATGAACCTTCCTTCTACCGTCCAGAATCCTTTGCGATATGAATGGCTTGCAGAAGAGCAGAGCCGCTGTCCTGCCCTTCAGCAGATGCTCACTACTTACCCAACGTTCTACCATTGTCGAACGTTTGGTCGCCATGACACGTCGTTGATTTGCTACAGCCCCACTCCTCAAGATGAATCCACTTTGAAGATAGTCCTCACGGACAATGCGGTAGACGCCGCTATTGAATACTTCCATCTCCTGTTGAATCATCCAGGAGCCAAGGCAGTTACTAATGCTCTCTCCAAGTTCTATCATCCTCAATTGGCAGCCCGGATCAATGCTTTCTCGTGCGATGCTTGCCAGCGTACAAAGATTGGTCAGCGAGGCTATGGCCACTTCCCTCCTCGTCAAGTACAAGATCTCAATCCATGGAAGCAATGCGACGTGGACCTCGTTGGTCCATGGTATGTCAAGACGTCTGGTCGAAGTGGCAAAGCCTATGAGTTCTATGCACTGACAGCAATTGACCGTGCCACTGGTTTCCCAGATGCCATCATCATCAAGCGCAAGACTAGTGAGAATGTAGCTCGCAAGTTCAATGAATTATGGCTCTCAAGATACCCACGGCCTGAAGCTTGCGCTCATGATCAAGGCGGTGAATTTATCGGCCCTCAGTTCCAGCAGTTGGTGCATGATGCTGGTATTGCATCTGCTCCCTCGACAGCTCGCAACCCCCAGAGCAATGCGATCATCGAACGCCTGCACCTTACAATGGGAAATTCCATTCGAGCCCGACTTGCCAATCAAGACCCCCGTACCTTGACCGAAGCTGAAGACCTCATGGGAACGATTTTATCTGATACTTTTAGCCCTATCCGTATGACACCATCACAAGCTACTGGATATGCTCCCGCAGCATTGGCCTTTGGGCGCGATATGATCTTCAACCTTCCAGTCCAGCACGACATGAATGAGATCAACCTTCGCCGCCAACGCCGTGTCAACAAGGACATCAAGCGAATCAATTCCAAACGCTACAGCTACGATTACCGCGTTGGGGAAGAAGTCATGAAGAAGGTCTTTGATCCTGCAAAACTCGACGACAAATGGAATGGTCCTTTCACTATCGCCCGTACCCATGTCAACGGCAATGTTACTATCAAGCTCGACGATCACCTACAAGAGCGTCTCAACATCAGACGCATCAAGCCCTACAAGTCACCTACTCCTCAAGTCTTACAACAAATCGTTGCGCCCTCTGAGGAGGGGTAGAATGTCACACCTACGTAGTGTCGGACATCAATCAAATTCATATTTATGTTATCTGGTTTCTCGTTTCTCAATATGTTTCGGAATGCTTTCTCGAGGCTGGTCTATCATGACATCGCCAATGAAAGCACAAGTTGAACCGAATCCAAAAACGTTGATCGTTTCCTTTATATTTTAAGTCATAATAAGTCTTTTGTTATATCACCAAATATATTGATCAATAGCTCAATTGTTAGCAAGATTGGACACTGATCTGAGTTAGCTTGATTGGGCGATATTTCATGGGAATAACTTTACTGGAGAAGTGCCAGCAAGTGTCTGCGAGAATAGTGAAGAGACACGTCCTCCTGGATAAATTGACTCTTGACTGCGGATTGCATCGATAGTGGCCTGGTTGTTTATTCGTGTTGTGATCATGGTGGTGAGTCACAGTGTAGATATATAGAGCTTCTGTGGAGGGAGTGATATATTTATTTATAATGAATGGCTGTAATACATTGCATCCTGCTGGCTCGCTAACGGCTCCTTCTTTTGCTACTGAGAAAGTATAGACATCTTAGCTCAGTCTACTATTGTGGTCAAAGGAGTAAAGACATGGGATGCACGATTCCGAGCATTGAAAGAGGTTGCTGTATTCATGTGTCAGCTCATCATAGTAGAATACTTTTATCTACGTGGCAATAAAAATCTACTGAAGCATTGAAGTCGAGTGGAGAAGTATTATCTCACTTTGTTTATAATATATTGATAAGGTGGACAATATTTTTTCTTTGGCCACAAACTCAGCGATTAGGTAACGATTATGCCAAGTGTAGTTCTCCTCGATGCTCATTATTTCAGCTGCCTGGCTTCAAACTTTGCAATTATCTCAGCATTACAATCACAACCAGGCTTGTGCGTTTTCCACGCAGCTTCCTGACAACCGCGGGAGCAGTAGGTTACACATCGGCATCGACTGCAGTACATTGTTTTGCTGCGTTCCACCTCCTCATATGGGAATTTACACTCTGGGTTGTAGCAGAGGCCCATCTTTGTGATGTACTTCACTTCTTCGTATTTATCATTCAAACAGGTGAAGGGAATGCGGTGCCGGAAGAATTTGACAAGAGTGTGCATGTCGGCTTGGGATGTTTCTTCCACTTTCGGACAGTTGATCAGAGCTTGGGTCTTGTGCAACGTGACTGCTGTCCATTGCTCCAAATACCTAGCAAAAGTAGCAGCCACCCGAGCGCTATCATAATTGCCTTCAAGAATAAATCGCGTTCCCATACACAAAAAGGATGATATCGCCGATTTCATCATGGCTGACTCATGCCACACGTCGGCATATTCATAATATGTAGCATTTTTAGCCTCAATAAGACTCCTCAAAGCATGTGCGCCCTTATGAATGGCTCGCTCCGATGCTTTTCTAAATGCGTCCGTGAAATCAACGTTTTTTTTTTTGCCACGGATTTCAAAGCCGTGGTTGCATTGCATTGCGGTGTCACGACCTGACGTCGGCAAAAGATTTCCACCACGGGACTGCAACTGCTGCGTATGAGCTGCTATGAGGTGATCTTCCAGCGGTTCTTCATTGGTCGTCGCCTGATAATTATTCTCTCTCTCTTCCGCCTCCTGCTCGGCCTTGGCTTTGGCCGCCTTCCTCGTCCTCCCTTGGTTCCGCTTCCTTCCCATGCTAACGATCTTTCATGGTCGGTGCATGTCAAAAAGTGAAAATGGCAAAAAATAGATTTTCTCAGTCTAAAGAGGTCAATACGTACCAGTATGTAGCAAAGTCCAATTGGTAAGGAAGCCAGTTAGTTATCCATCTATGTACTTACCATACTTAAGTCAGAAGTGGACTTGAATGACAATCGACTGAGTGGAACGATTGGAACAGAGATTGCAACCTTGAGCGAACTGGTGTTTGCTTGCATGTACATATGTATGAATTTGAGGGTTTTGATACAATGAGGCTGATCTGAGTTAGCTTGATTCGGCGATATTTCATGGGAATAACTTTACTGGAGAAGTGCCATCAAGTGTCTGTGAGAATAGTGAAGGGACAAGTCCTCCTGGATGAATTGACTCTTGACTGCGGATTGCAATCGAGAGTGGCCTGGTTGTTTGTTCGTGTTGTGATCATTGTGACGAGGCAGTCTAGATAGATAGAGGGTCTGTGGAGGAAGTGATTAGCTGTAATACATTGCATCCTGCAGGGCTCCATTAACGGCTACCTTCTTTTACACTTGGAAAGTATGGACATCTTAGCTCAGTCAATTATTGTGATAAAAGGATTAAAGAGATAGGATGAACGATTCCGAGCAGTGAAAGTTGCTGTCTTCGTGTGTCAGCTCATCATCGCTGAATACTTCAACCTACATAACAATAACAGTCTTATCCTACTGAAGCATTGAAGACAAGTATTATTTTTATTTGTTTATGACATTGATATTGTGGACTCTATGGTTTCTTTGGCCCCAAACTCAGCGATTAGGTAACGATTATGTGAAGTGTCTTTCCTCTCGATGCTAATTATTTCAGCTGCGTGGCTTCAAACTTTGCAATCATCTCGACATTACAGTCACAATCAGGCTTGTGCGTTGACCAATCAAAAATTTTGCATTCCCTGGAGCAATAAGTTACACATCGGCATCGACTGCAATACATTGTTTTGCTGCGTTCCACTTCTCTGTGAGGAAGATGACATTGCTTGTTGTTACAAATTCCCATTTTTGTGATTGTCTTCACTTCTTCATATTTCTCATCCAAGCATGAGCAGGGGATGCGGTGCCGGAAGAATTTTACAAGCGTGTATTCGTCGAGTGCACTCTGTTGCACTTTTGGCCAACAAATAAATGCTTGGGTCTTTTGCAACGTAACTGCTGTCCATTGCTCCAAATACCTAGCAAAAGTAGCAGCCGCCCGAGCGCTACTATCATTGCCATCAAGAATAAATCGCGTCCCGACAAACAAAAAGCCCGAAATCGCCGATTTCATCATGGCAGAATCGTTCCATACCTCGGCATATTCATCCATCGTAGCATTTTTAGCCTCAACAAGACTATTCTCAATACAAACGCCACCATCCCTTTTAAAAGCTTCAATAAATGCTTTTCTAAATGCTTCCGTGAAATCATCAATTATTGATTTTTTGCCAAAGTTTGTAAAGCCGTGCGTGCATTGCATTGCGGTGTCACGACCTGACGTCGGCAAAAGATTTCCATCCCCGACCCGCGTCCGCAATTGCTCTTGCTGCGATAGCTCATCTGTAGTCATCGTTTGTTTATTCTTCTCTTCTTCAGCCTCCTGCTTGGCCTTGGCTTTGGCCGCCCTCCTAGCCTTCCCTTGGTTCCGCTTCCTTCCCATGCTAACGATCTTCGGTCATCATGGTCGGTGGTCGGTGCACGTCAAAAAGCAAAAATGGGAGTGCGTGAGGAGTGAGGAGTGCTGAGTGCTGAGCCTACGTAGGTAAGTCCATACAAGTATGTATTTATCCAAAATACATTATTGGTACATAGCAAGAACGTATCTACCACTTAATCAGCTTCACGGACTTGGTCCTCTTCTTCGAGGCATTAGGATTACTTACATACTGGCTTCATGTGGGAAAATTACGATGTCTTGCACTTAATATTGAACTGAAAAGTATTGAACTGAAAAGGATACTCTGTTGTCAGCAACGAGAGAGAGAGAGAGAGAGAGAGAGAGAGAGAGAGAGAGAGAGAGAGAGAGAGAGAGAGAGAGAGAGAGAGAGAGTATCATAGATGTCCTGCCTTAGCCTTAGTTTAGTCAGGACTACTGCTCCTTCCCTTTGTCATCACACACTTTCCTTATTAAAAGCACTAATGTCAATCCTTCTTTCCCTGTTGAGATGATGGTACTAGAGAGTCCAGATAGCCAATGTCAATGCATTTGGCGCTTTAGAGCAGGGATACCTGAAATTCATACCACAGAAAATATGCTCAAACGTGTCGGTGCGTGACACGTAACATTGATGATGAAGAGTAAAACACCACCAAAGTCGAATAAAACTAGTAGAGAGTTACTCTTATTGTGATAATTTGTATTATGTTCAATATTTACATTTCTACATATTTATGCGGCAGATGAAATCCTTCGTGGCATCTTACGAGGTCTAGTACTGAGCAAGCAGTTATCGTGAGCTGGAGTTGGAGTGAAATCATCATGAACCTGCAAGCTTTTCATTGCTACCGTAAAGGACCGTGATTCTCTCTCCATTTTTGCACCCTTGCTTGTTGCCGATTGAAGCAGCTTTACAGTCTGCAACGATGCATGACTCATGATGGCATGTTCTAGGGGACTCATCTCTTCATCGTCTTCCAGAGTAGCTGCATGAATTGAGTACGATAACAACGCTTTTACAGATTCCTGATTCGGTGCTGGTGGTTGATCGGAAGCATCCTTCTGATCTTCAAAGAGCACGCAGGCGCTATCGCATGCAAAGTGAAGTGGGGTCTTTCCCTCGTCGTCTTGTACATCGCACGCGGCCGGGCAGGCACGTGCAATACGTCTTATTAACGAGGCAGAGGCATTGGAACCTGCAGCCACATGAAGAGGTGTCCGACCGAGACAATCTGTTGCTGCTGGTAAATGCGGAGATATTCTGATCATCTCATCGACAATGTCCAATGGAGGATTGAAACGAGCAGCGGCGTGAAGGAGGGTCATCCCGTTGAGCTCGGAGCACGCCGATATGGCGTCGGAGATGTCACGAAAGAGTGTCGGGTCAGATAGGATCAACCGCATGGTCGCCCAATCTCGGCGGATGAGGAGTTCGAGGACGTCATCGATGGAGATGAACATGGCTAATGGTGTTGATGTAAAGTAGAAGTAGTAATGAATATGTAATGCAAGAGAGATATAACCAGAGGCCTTCGTTGTGTGTACGTTAGTTGTAAAGTGCTACGTAAGTGCTGTTGCTGGACGCAGGACAAGTTGAAGTATGTAAGTAGGGGGGAGGTAAAAGGAACACAAATTATTCAAAAGTTCCTTCCCACAAGGGATCAGACTAAAGCGTAAAATGAAAAGGCCGTGACTATCGATTCTCACACTTCTAACATCTTCCGTGGAAATAAGGTTCGCATCCTCTGAGACAAAGCTGTGCAAAAGAAAGATGTCTTTGAGTCGTAGGAGACATTCACTGGTTCGCGAGATCTTTTGTCTTTTGTGTCTTCTGAGACTTTTGTTACTATTTTCTTCCTCGAATACCATTCCACCACATCCATCACCACATAGCATATCCCAGGTAAATTTCTTACCAGCAATTTTATTGCTGGTTACCGTAGAAAACATACCAGGCTACGTAGAAATGCCTTACCAGCAATAAAATTGCTGGTTAAAAATACTAATTCCTATGTACCTTTGCCCCCGTTCTACACCCTCAGATGGACTCTCTTTTTTCTCTTCTCCCCCTCCGTACGATCTACGTAGGAACAGTATGTCCCTTACCAGCAATTAAATTGCTGGTAAGGGACAGACCGCTTTACCGCCATTTTCTTACCTGCAATAAAATTGCAGGTTAAATTTACCTGGGATATAAGGCTGCTCGCAGTCGTCTGGTATCAAAACTTGGTTGGGTACCGCGTAAATTAGGCGCTGGGTGCCGGATAACCTGCTTTGCTTCAACTGTGCCTTTTGCATCACATGTTCTGCAGTCGTTAGGGCTTCGCTTCCGAGCTCCCCGCCGGCGCAGCCTCCTACGATACTCAATCCGTCTCTCTCAAAAACACTCACAAAACTCACAGAGATTACAAATTATTACATTGAAGGCTCGTATTATTATCAATCCATGAACATATACGGCCTGATTATTGACGTTCTGACGGCACTTGCATCAAGTATCGAGCAGGTGCAAATGCTGACTGATGAGAATCACATCAGAAACATTATTAGTGATGAGGTCAATCACACCAACAAACGCCGTCGACGCCGCAAAACGAAGTGATGATAGCAGAGACGATGACGACCAGCCACGCAAGAGCAGATACATAAAATATGATAGGGTAAGGGCGTACAATTGCGTCATGGTATATTACTTTAACCCACAGCCTACTTTTGACGACTATCAATTTGAACGCTTCTTTCCAATAACGCCATCACTTGCCGAATATATTCTCCGACGGTTGGCAAGCAACGATGAATTTTGGACACTCCGATACGATTGCACAAAGAGAATGTTTAATGCACCAAAGGTAAAGCTTCTGGCTGTGCTAAAAATGGTAGTGTCAGTGGCTGATAATGTTTTGAAGGATCCACTTCTATCACTTCTGTTGTTCGTTGCCGACGTGAGCAAATTGATAGTATTGGATCTTGTCGCCTGCTCTGATTTCAACTGATGGCTTCTCGGAGTCTAAAGATGATAAAGAATCCTCATCACTCTTGTTATTAGCGCATGTTCCTTTAGGAGCAGCAGACGCAACTGCTGCTTGGGCATCTTCTGCATCAATTGAATGTATGTCTTGTGGCTCCCTATCATCGTCTTCTTCTCCATCATCTTGCATTTCATCTTCATTTTTGGGAGAACCAGCTGCGAGTCCTTCGCAATGCTCTTGTGCGAGATCTTGATGGTCGATGCGATCATCTTCTCCAACGTCTGATGCTTCATCTTCATCAGTCATCGTTGTCGTCGCTGCGAGTCCTTCGCGATGCTCTTGTGCGAGATCTTGATGGTCGACGCGATCATCTTCTCGAACGTCTGATGTTTCATCTTTATCAGTCATCATCGTCGTCTTCGCTTCAGCCGCCACGTTGATGAACTTCAGCTTTTTTTTACACAGCAGCTGATTTGCCATTGAATTCGCGTACGCTTGCCGGACATCCGGTGACGCGTATTTCAACACATCAATCTTAGTCGCTTCCTCTTGTGACTCCCATGCCTTCCTGAGTTCTGTAAGAATTTTCTCTTGCAGCTCATTGCTCTTCTGTACTTCAGCACTCATGTTTTTGACAACAGTAGTGACCGCCCGCTTCAAATTCCTTTCCATCGGCGCTTCTTGCTTGCTCCTGCTGCGGTTGTTGTTGTTACAGCAGACGAGCTATTTGAGTCCTTGCCATTACCTACTGTTTCAGAATTCTCCTCCCTCCACTTCGGCTGTTCACAGAGATATCTGTACGCGGCAAAATACGCGTCGCTGAAGCTATTGTTCTTATTTTGACTACGAAAAGTACTCTCATCCTTGTGTAATACAACTCATCATCGCGATCACCGGACCCTCTGGGGTTCTGTCGAGAGATGGCTGTAACCGTGTTACAGTGACGATTGATGCGCTTCCAAGCACTTTGTAGCTGCGACTCTTTCTCAAGAGGAAATTGTTTGTTAGGGTTGGTTCTATTTGCCTGGGTGACTAGGAGACAATAGCTATGGTGGACGCCTTCCCAGAATGTCTTCCCCCTGTTTGGTTGGTCCCAACTGCCGCATTAGTCGATCTGTTGAGATAAGCCTGTGCCAACATGCAACACTCTGCTGCTGTGAATTTCTTACCCCTACTTTGTGCCGTTGCTGTTGTACTGAGTGTTGGAAATCAGAGTGAACAGGATAAGTGGGCCGGCACGAAAGGTAAGAAGCAGCCCACATATGCTGACGTCGTCTCTCGCAGCTGATGCAATCATCTACCTCCACGTATCAGCCAAGAAGGGCTGATCATGACAAGAGCCAAGATCGATGAGCTCACAATCGATAAAATACATATTACCAAACTTATTGTTGGGCACCTGGGAACCAGAAATCTCTGAGAGATGTGTTTCCGTTCGATTTAGAGGGGGAGGGCGATCAGTAGGCTGCTGCTGTTGCTGCCGTCCCGTGACTAGGGATACCATATTTTGTTCACTTCTGTTGTTCTGCTGCTTCTTAACTATTATTTCTTATCAACTTTTACTGTTGTCGCTGTCTCTGTGATTAGTTTATTGTTTATGTTGTGTGGATTGGCACCAGATCGGCTAGAAATCGGCGGAGGAGCGGGGTTCGCTTCATTTAGACCTCGATTAGACCCTGGTCTCAAAATTCAAAATTGCCTTTTTTGAGCCCCTGCTCCTGAATTTGCGACCAGGGATTAAATCTCAACTTCAACTTCCCTACAGGTTTTTGTCACACCGCTTGCCTTAATATGCGAACTCTGGATTAGAACCCAACGACTGCAAGCAGCCTAAGTGATAACTAGCCTAGGCCAGGCAAAAATGGGGGTCAAAATGGGGCTAAAAAAGCCACTTTTGAGCACCTTAGTATGGAGGGTTCCAATGGACTTGCAGTTAGTGTCGGCACATCAAAACTTAGCTAATACCATCGCCTCAAATGTCCGAGTCGATATCCGGTCTCTACAGTGCGTTAATTGCCTCTACTAGGGCGTCGTATGGCCATGATCGAGGTGTTGTGCCAGTCGTCAAAATGGCTCTTTTTTTTAGCCCCAATTGGGGCTAAAAATCTTGAACTGATTCCTATGTGGACTTTCTACAGGAGATGCTTGACTCTTTCTCTTTTTCCCTCCTCACCTCCAATTCTGAGCTCAACAGGATGCTCTCCATGACGACCTCTGCTCCTACACACCTAACGCCACACACGAAACGAATACACCTATGCTGTGATAAATATCCCGAAGTTATTACCATCGGCTAGTTGTTCCTAACGGGGATTGCTTGATATCATCATCTGTGAAGAGAAATAATACGCACCATTAAGTGCATAAAATCATCGTATTACAATCAATTCACCTCTACTTTGGCCATGTAAGGAATGAAACACTGAATAATACCCATCCATTTCACTCAATACATATACATGACGGTTTTGGGTCATCTTGAGCTACTTAAAATGATTAATTCCACTCTATTTTATTATGATTTGCCCTATTTTTGATTGTTATGAACTCAATTCCTTAACATTGTGTTTGGGGAAGGTCTATCGCATTATAAACCAGGAATATCACACCATTTGCCACTTACTATATGGTAGGGACGAGGGGTTACGTTTGGTGACTCCATTGCATCGATTGCTGCCCCACACACAGCGGCCAAGTTGGTGATCGGCATGCTCTCCATACACATGTCGCTGCGCAGCGAATACGTGATGTTCTCAATTCTCTGTGCAATGCAGCGGCCACCAACTCACCAATACTTCGGCATGGGTATATATTATCAGGAATTATTGCGTGGTGGCATCGTATTTGCGTCGGTGCGAATATACGAGGCCGGTTCTGGTGATGTCGAATGTGTTGAATTTACATGTATTATGTTCACATCATTATACAGCCGTATCCGTTGAGATTCAGGCCCCACCGACCTCAAAAATGGATTCAGCACAAAATTTTGGGGTAGAGAGTGCGTTGGAGTTGTTGCTATTCTTTATTTCATGGTCGATAATGCCATGTGTTGCACCATAGTGTGGATGCTTTTTGTGAGATGTGTGATTTTTGAATCTAAATCACACATTTGCCGCTCGACGACGCCGATGCATCTGATTTGACCCCCCCAACATCTCGGCGTGTGGATGGAATCTCATCAAGCCAAGTTGCATATGCACTCCAAACTAACTGAATGGAATAATATTGGTCTTTGAACCGGCAGGATCGACGTAGTATTGGTGTAGTAATGGCTAACAACGTCAAGCACATTTTTAGCCCCATATGGGGCTAAAAAATTTGAGACCCATCGCGCGATGGAAGCAAAATCGATTTTTAGCCCCAATTGGGGCTAAAAAATGGCATCGGCTAGAGGAGTATCAGTCCATTACAGTCGAGTAGCACGAACAGTACCCCCCTAACTTTGCTTGTACCCCCCCTCCAAATCTCAGCCTAGGGTAAAGTTTTGTACCCCCCTCACCGACATAATTGTAGGGCTCTTATTAGGTAAATGCTCGGTAGGTTAGGACCATTGAACACACATCTATCTTAATGAATACCTTACTACCTCTTTATTTTGTGTTGAGGACAGTGAACGTCATGCTTAAGACAACATTTCTTGCACATTTTGCTCGAGCACATCTTGTTCCCTACAGCAGACTTGCAATAGACGCAAGTCACTCTAGTGTTTTTCTTCACAATCTTGTAGTATGTTTGGAATTCATTGCACTGCTATGAATGGAACGGACTGTCACTCCAGTGCTTCATTTAATTCAGTAGTACGCAAGATGCAATTCATAGTAGTAGCATGTGCAAAGTCCTCCGACATTGTGTGGTGGATGTTGACATTGAGGTGGTGATTTTCGAGTTGTACCCCCCCCAGAACTCAGCCTAGCCAAAATTTCTGTACCCCCCCCCCCGGGTACTGTTCGTGCTACTCGACTGTACTTTAGTACCCCTACATCCACTCACTTCCTGACCTTTTGGCCTGCTGGTTACGGGTTGGTCGATGTAAGTGGATAACAAAAGTTTTACTTTTAGTACGTACGAATGAAGTATGCTTGTCCACACATGTTGGTTAGTCATAATTTCGTCCCTTGCTAAGCTGGTCCGGTCTAGTTTCTATTATATTACCAAGAACAAGAAGTACCATAATTTTGAGAGAGCAAAAAATAGAGTGGTTTCAACATAGAGAAGAGGGCAGAATACTGCCCGTAGGAGTGCCGATTTCAGAATCCTCGTGTATGTATGAGGGGTGCTGCCAATAGTTTGTTCTTATATCATATTTTATACAGTGACTTTTAATTCCCAGCAGCAGCAGCAGCATTCTTCTCGGCCTCTATCCTGGCAGCAATGCGCTTGGCTCTCTGAGCTTCTTCCTCCGCCTTTCTCAACTGTGACGTAAGACGCCCAGCTGTCCAATTATTTTGATCCTTTTCACGCTCAGCATCAAATCGATTACCCGCTTCTTCCTTGCATTGTTCGGACATGATCACATCTACCAAGTCTTGATCATCATTGTAATCCTCCACAAACAGCCCAGACTCACGGTATTGCCTCCTCAATTCCTCCATGACCAACACATACATGGGACACATGGCCCGCTCCTCTCCAGATCGAGCCAACACCTCCTTGTAGGCTGGAAGCGTCTCCAACGGAAGAATGGGCGAAAGGACTCGATCCAACTTCATAAATGCAATATGCGATGCCCAAGAATCGGCCAAGTCAAAAATGTGCGTGGCATAAATGACCGAAGCACCACGCTCCTCACACTCACGAGACATGTAATCGAAGAAATGACTACGAGACAAAATATCCAAATCTGCCACAAACTCATCAATAATACAAACTTGGAATGGCTTCAGCAGCTTGATCATAATCTGTACCTTCTTTCGTTGTCCGTCACTACATTCATTCATCCTCCAGTTCAGATCGATACCCAACACCTTCACAAGTTCATCTCGACGTTCGACATACTCTTCTTGCCACTGGACGAACATTTCACTTGCCGCACAGTCAATCGTGTACGGACAGATGCCATTAAATCCAGTCTGCTGTCTCTTCCAAGTATTACCAAGATAACACACACCATGCTTCTGATCATTGACAGTGCGTTGTCCATTGACGGAGAATTCGTCATATTGCATCCCCGTCCAGATTTGACCCGTGAGCATACGAATTAGGGTGGATTTACCAGCTCCGTTGGCACCGACCAATAGAATTTTGGAGTTGGGTGGAACAGTTAGATTCAGATTGGAAATTGTGGGTTTGCCCTTGATGTAGGAAAAGTTGAGATTCTTGGCCACAATCAGTGGTTTGGGTGGTTCGTCTGCATCGTCTCCCACACTACTACTACTATCATTCTTCTTTCCATCCAAAAGAACCTTCTTCATATCAATGCCCCCATGCTTCTTATATTGCCGATCCATCTCCTCCAAAATCAACGTGTACATGGGACACATGGCCCGTTCCTTCCCTTCCCTTTTCAAAATCTCCTGATATGCCGGCAAACTTTTAATGTGATGCACATCACTCAAGGTCCCATCCAACTGCATGAACGCCACATGAGTCGCCCACAAATCGACCTGATCAAAAATATGTGTCGCAAATACTACCGATGCATTCCGTGTCTCACACTCCTTGGTTAAATAATCGAAGAAGCGCTTACGGCTGAATATATCGAGGTCGGCGGCAAACTCATCAATGATGGCAATTTGGAATGGTTTCAACAGTTTGAACATGAGACGGACCTTTTTGCGCTGACCGTCACTGCATTCATTCATCCTCCATTGCATATTCACTCCGAGGACTTGGATTAATTCATCTCGTCGGTCCATGTTGTCACGTTGCCATTGGACGAACATTTCTTCCGGTGTGGTGTCCAACGTGTACGGACATACGCCCTCGAAGCCCGTGCGACGTCGTTTCCACCGTTCACCTAAATAGGCGACGCCGTTTACCTGATCATTGACTTTGGGTGAGCCATTGATGGAGAAGGCATCGTAGGTGACGTCATCGCCCCAGATCATACCGGTGAGGATGCGGATTAGGGTGGATTTGCCAGCACCGTTGGCACCGACGAGGATTACTTTTGATTTGGGCGGGATGATGCAGTGGAGATTTTGGAGGTCGGTGGATTTGGTGGGGTTGTAGGAAAAATTAAGATTTTGGACCGTGACGATTTCTTTTGTGTGGGAGTCGATGTCCTCGTCCATTTTCTTTTCTTCTTGGATCATTTTAGATAATAGTTGTTGGTGCTGCAGCGTGTGTGCGTAGGGTGGTGTCGTTATTGTGGTATGAGGGGTTGTGACTGGGCTAGCACATGATGCAATTCGTAACGTGGTAGGTGGTACTTCGGTTGGTGTGGTGAGCCATTTTGATCTGCGTCATCGTGAGATGAATGATGCATCTATTTTTGGCGGCAGAACAGAACGTGATTTAGAAAGGGGGCTCTTCCATAGCTAGCTACTACTTCTACCTACTTACATAACATACTTGTATTTGTACATAAAAGACACGAAGGAAGCGATTTAAAATTTTGGTCTTCATTTTTCTTCGTGTCCGTCATTGAGTGCTGAGCTGAGAGTCTAGTCTAAGAGCAAAGGTCAACATGCTGGTCAGCTATTGTTGAATTGAGCGGGGTGCCAGGTGCTCCATAATATCTCTTGGTCATGTTATCAAGAAAGAAGGCCGCAGGCAAAGCGAGGAATGCAGCCAAGGCAAAGGCTAGGCAGGAGGCGGAGTCGAAAGCGGAGGAGTGGAATGATCGGACTGCAACGAATGGACTAGAAGAGCAACTGCAAGCGGAGCAAGTAAGTTCCGAACAAATGCATGGTATGCCATCGTCAACTTCGTCATTGGAACGTTCTGCTGCCGGTCGTAATGCTGCAACGATTGCTCCGCCAACAGATGAAGATGGAACTGTGGGCAAACCTGTACCAAACAGATGCCACCATTATGGTGCTCATCCTCTTGCTTTTGAAGGCATTTTTTTTCAATTTGGGAAGGAATTTGCAAAAGAATTTCATGAGGCTACTATGGTCTGCGACCATCACCTTTCGATTTCACATTGCCTTGTAGATGCTATGAGTGCTACCACTACCAAGACAAATTCAGACTTCGAAGAGGTGTGGAATGATTCTTCCAAGATGGAAATGGCGATATCAATCTATTTGGCTAGTGGAACGCAACACATTCTGAACGGTGAATATGATTATGCACGTAATTTTGCTACTCTTGCCAGGTACTTGGAGCAATATATCGCAACTCCTCCTCTGCTCCATATTCCTAAATTGAATGAAACATACCATGCCGACATGTGCACACTGGTAAAATTCTTCCGGGGGCGCATTCCTTATTCATGCTTGGATGAGAAATACGAAGAAGTGAAGTCTATCACAAAGATAGGGTTTTGCTACAACCCTCATTGCAATCTTCCCAAGGGGCGAGTGGAACGCTGCAGAACAATGTACTGCAGCCGATGTCGAAATGAGACTTATTGTTCTCGCTTCTGTCAAATTACCTGCTGGAAAGCGCACAAGCCTGATTGTGACAGGAACGCTGATAAAATCAGAAAAATTGAGGCAAAAGAGCAGATTCTCCCATACAATGAAATCTTTCTCCCTCTAGACAGTATTCTTCTATAGATCTGGATACACAGTTACTTATGTAATTGCGTGACTCGCATGCTGAGATTACTACAAGTTGAAGCAAGGCAGCTAAAGGCATGAGCATTGGCAGGAAGCACCTATACAATGAAATCTCTTCTTCCTCTAGACTTCTTCATTCTTTCATAAATTCTGGATACACAGTTGTGTATTTACATGATTACTCTCTAGACATTCAGATTAATGTACGACCTACTTGCTACTCCTACTTGCTACTTACTTACACTTGCCTGTCCGATTTTGAGATCGAGAGTGGGCCATTCGGGTCGGGGCCAGCTAGATCATTGACCGCATCATGACAAGACTTTGTCTCTATGCAATCTTTGGCAATATGGTAGGTTCCCTACTTCTATCTCATAGCTAGCTACATACTTACATAACATACTTGTATTTGTACATAAAAGACACGAAACGATTTAAAAATTTTTTGTCGTCATTTTTCTCCCTGTCATTGAGTGCTGAGCTGAGAGTCGGAGAGCAAAGGTCAACATGCAGGTCAGCTATTGTTGAATTAAGCGAGGTGTCAGGTGTATTATCTTGGGAATGGTGTCAAGAAAAAAGGCCGCTGGCAAAGCGAGGAAGGCAGCCAAGGCCAAGGCTAGGCAGGAGGCGGAGTCGAAAGCGGAGGAGAGGAATGATCAGCCTTCTTCAACGAATGGACTAGAAGAGCAACTTCAAGCGGAGCATGTAAGTTCCGAACATATGCATGGTATGTCATCGTCAACTTCTTCATTCGAACGTTCTGCTGCCAGTCGTAATGCTGCAACGATGGCTCCGAGCGCAAAGGAGGCATCGACAATTACAGATGAGGATGAAGATGTAACTGTGGGCAAGAATGGAATTGTGGGCAAATGCCAGCATGGTTTCCATCCTCTTGTTTTTCAAGGTGAAGAGGTTTCCTATCATTTTGTGCGGGCGTTTGAAAAAGAATTTTATGAAGCTGCAAGAGAAGGCGAACGCCCATTTTTGCTTGAGCAATGCCTTCGAGACACTACAATTGCGATGGATGTGAATGAATATGCCGATGTGTGGAATGACTCGACCAAGATGGAAATGTCGATGTCAATCTTTTTGGCAAGGGGCACGCAAGAAATTCTTGAGAGTGAATATGGCCATGCCCGGAGGAATGCTATTCTTGCCAGGTATTTGGAGGAATACATCGCAGTGAAGTTGAACCAAACTCGAGCCCTAGGTTGTTGGCCAAAAATTCAACAACTTAGGCTTGACGATCACATTCTTGTCAAATTTTTCCGGCACCGCATCCCCTGCTCATACTTGGATGAGAAGTATGAAGAGGTAAAGAACATCACAAAGATGGGGCTCTGTTTCAACCCAGAATGTAAAGTCTCAGGTGGGAAGTTGGAACGCAACAAAACAATGTATTGTAGTCGATGCCACAATGTAACATATTGTTCTCGTGAATGTCAAATAGCCCATTTGACAGCGCACAAGGCATGTTGTGACTTAAACGCAGGTATAATCGCAAAATTTGAGGCGAAATAGCAGATTGCAGAGCATTGAGATTGAGAGTAATATCCCATACAAAGAAATCTTCCGCCCTCTCAGACAGAATGCAGTTATGTAATTTCATAACACTATTACTCTCTTTAGACATTCGCCTACTCCCTCTCTAGCTTATGGCCTTACTATGTAGCTGGCAAGCACCTCCTACTTACTAACATAATGTATTCGACGTAAAAGAGGCGAACTGATTTAAATTTTCGATCTCCTTCGATCGTCATTTTTCTTCGTGTCATTGAGTACTGACCTGAGAGTCGGAGAGCAAACGTAATCATGCAGGTCAGCTATTGCTAAATTGAGGTATTATCTTGGTAATGGTAACGAGAAAGAAGGCCGCTGGCAAAGCGAGGAAGGCAGCCAAGGCCAGGGAGGCGGAGTTGACAGCTGGAAAATTAGGGAACCTAAATTTGGCGAAAGCGATGGAGAGGAATGATCAGACTGCAACGAATGGGCTAGAAGGGCAATTGCATGCAGATCAAGTGACTTCGGAGCAAAAATATGGCAATGCTGCAACGATTGCTCCACGCGCAGAGGAGGCATTGACAATTACTGTTGAAGATGGAACTGTGGGCAAACCTGCATTAACATCATGCCTGCATGGTGCAGATCATCTTTTTTGTAAAGAAGGCATTTCCTATCAATTCGTGCGGGCATTTGCGGAATCATTTTATGAAGCCACAAGAGATCGCGGACGCCCATTTGTGCTTATGAATTGCCTTGAAGACGCTACAAATGCCACGCTAGATGAATTTGCCGATGTGTGGAATGACTCTACCAAGATAGAAATGGCGATATCAAGCTTATTGGCTGGGGGAACACATGCTATTCTGAAGGGTGACGGTTACGATTGCGCTCGTGAATTCGCTACTTTCGCCAGGTACTTGGAGGAATACATCGCAATGAAGTTGAAGCAAACTCAAGCTGTACACAACATGGCAAAGCTAAATGAAACGTGGCAAGCCGATCTGCATACACTAGTGAAATTCTTCCGGCACCGCATCCCCTGCTCATGCTTGGATGAGAAGTACGAAGAGGTGAAAGATGTAGCAAAGATGGGTTTCTGCTTCTATCAATATTGCACTCTTCCTGAAGGAAGAGTTGAACGCAGCAAAACAATGTATTGCGGTCGATGCCGATTTTTAACGTATTGTTCGAGAGAATGCCAATTTTCCGATTGGTCCAGGCATAGGCCGTATTGTGACTCGAAAGCTGAGATAATTGCAGAGTTTGAAGCCAAGAAACAATCATGAGATATTTCGGAATGAGCATTGATAGGAAGCCTCCGCACAATGAAATCTCTTCTTCCTCTCTACAATAGACTTCTTCATTTTTACATAGATCTGGATAGACAGTTGTGTATTTACATAATATGATTACTCTCTAGACATTCCAGATTACTGTACGACCTACTTGCTACTTGCCTGTCCTAGTCCGAGTGCATAGGCCACGGTCGGGCCAGCTTGATCATTGACCGTATCATGACAAGACTTTGTCTCTCTGCGATCTTTGCGTACAATGGCTGTGAAACAAAGTATCCAAACCATCGGGAAAACATGCTCGTTGCTCTGAGGGAACGAACCACGAATTGAAATTACCCACCTCTCTCTCTCTCTCTCTCTCTCTCTCTCTCTCTCTCTCTCTCTCTCTCTCTCTCTCTCTCTCTCTCTCTCTCTCTCTCTCTCTCTCTCTCTCTCTCTAGAATCTCATAAGTAGTATGTATGATGTAGTAACTTCCTGTATGATAATTTGTACATACAGAGTCTTTCTTCAAGCCAAGGCTCTCTTTTTGTTTCATTTCGTGATGAGATACACCATGCACACAAAATATCTTCATGTCAGGCAATTGTATCGAGGAAGAAGGCCGCAGGCAAAGCTAGGAAGGCAGCCAAAGCCAAGGCTATGGAGGCGGCGGAAGAAGAGAGGGGGAATAAAAATCAGGTGAATAATGAACTAGAAGAACAGTGAGAGCAATTGCATTCGGCTGCAAGTGCAAATCGGTATCACACTGCACGGCCAACATTATCATGCCGTCGATGCTCTTTCTTCGAACAGTATTATCTTTGCATTTGTGACTACATACGACAAATAATCTTGTATGATAGTATATAGGTTGGGCTTTAGGTTATTTCTGTGCTACGGTAAACTACGTATCACTGGTATTGTAAACAAGAAAAGTATCTGTAGATGGCTGGAAGCTGGAAGAGCCTAGCTACATACTTACATAAAATACTTGTATTTGTACATAAAAGACACCAAGCGATTTAAAATTTTGGTCGTCATTTTTCTTCGTGTCGTTGATTGCTGAGCTGAGAGTCGGAGAGCAAAGGTCAACATGCAGGTCAGCTATTAATTGTTGAATTGAGGTGTCAGGAGCTCCATAATATCTCTCGGTAATGGTATCGAGGAAGAAGGCCGCAGGCAAAGCGAGGAAGGCAGCCAAAGCCAAGGCTAGACAGGAGGAGGAGTCGAAAGCAGATGAGAGGAATGATCAGGCTTCTTCAACGAATGGACTAGGGTGCACCGTGTGCGAGTAAAAGAGGAGAGATAAAGCAGTACTCTAGAGGCGCATGCACGTAGCTGAGGCCGAACGATGAGCGGCAACCTCAGGAAGTCACAGGTATCTTGATTTTCGAACGCTGACCCCATGCCTGCGAGAGGCAGGCGATGGGGTCAGCGGCAGATTCTTCTCACTACTCACTAAATATTGAGATATGTAATAAAATCCTTTTTTCTAGCATTGCCTAGCCGTACCATAGCTTATGCGGGCAGCATTACTACTTATTCGATCAAGCCAAACGAAAGGATGCAAAAAGAATCGCTGTAACATTTGTGTGACGATTCGAACTTACTTCAGGGGTAACAAAATGTAACAAAGACTAACCCTAACAAAATTCCTTCCCGCAATAATTAAGGATTTCTACACTTAAGGATTTCGCGCAATTTTACCCAGATCATGCGGTTCGACAGATAGATTTCGATTTCAGCGCTTCATGGGTCCCTCCCCACTCCGCGAATATTGAGATGCCTTTGCAATGCATTTTGGGAATGGTGTGGCATTCTAACTAGAAGAGCAACTGCATGCAGATCAAGTGAGTTCCGAACAAATGCGTACAATGCCTTTGTTTACTTTTTCATTGGAACGAACATCATGCCAGCATGGTGCCCATCCTCATCCTGTTGCTTTTGAAGGCATTTCCTTTCAATTCGGGCAGGCATTTGCAGGAGAACTTCATGACGCTACTGAGGTCTGCGACCATCATCTTTTGATTTCACATTGCCTTGTAGATGCTATGAATGCCACCAAGACAAATGCAGCCTTTGAAGGGGTTTGGAATGACTCTGCTAAGTTGAAGATAGCGATGTCATGCTTTTTGGGTTTGGGAACGCATGCCATTCTGGAGGGTAATTACGATTATGCCCGAGTGAATGCTACTCTTGCCCGGTATTTGGAGCAATACATGGCAGCTATATCGAATGAAACTCCAGCAATACTTCCAAACCACACTCCAAAAATAGATGAAACATACCATGCCGACATGCACACACTGGTCAAATTCTTCCGGCACCGCATCCCTTGTTCATGTTTGGACGAGAAATACGAAGAAGTGAAGTCTATCACTAAGATGGGGTTTTGTTACAATGTAGAGTGCACTCTCCCTGATGGACGAGTAGAACGCAACAAAACAATGTATTGCAGTCGATGCCGAAATGAGACTTATTGTTCTCGTGAATGTCAAATTGCCTGCTGGAAAGCGCACAAGCCTGATTGTGACTTCGTCTCTGATAAAATCACAGAATTTGAGGCAAAATAGCAGACTGCAGAGCATTGAGAGTTATCTCCCATACAAATACAATGAAATCTTCCCCCTCTCTAGACAGTACTCAGTTATGTAATTGCATAATTCTATTACTCTCTCTCTCTCTCTCTCTCTCTCTCTCTCTCTCTCTCTCTCTCTCTAGAATTCGCCTACTCCCTACGCTACTCCCTACGCTATGGCCTTCTTATCATGTAGCGGGCGAGCATGGATAGATTAGAGATAGATAGATCGATATTGTAGAGACTAATCTCTACCCTCTCTCGACGCCAGTTCAGTAGAGAAAGGAGAACTTAAACCTGGAGGGACTCAGGTTGGTTCCGAAGATGCCTGTGGGGCCTGCTGGGTACGAATTTGTCGACGGATGTGGATAGCGAACGCCTTGGTGCAGGCAAGACCGAATTGTTGGAGGAAGTAGATCTTGAGGGGGGGGGGGTGCTGTGTAGGAGTGACCGTAGAATTTCTGGTGGGCTGGTTTGGATGAGAACCACGATCCACGATGAGTTTGTGAGAGGGAGGATGACGTGTGGGACCGAGCTTTGGAGGGAGTTGAGGTACTCATCGGGAGACTTGACCCGCACGAGCAGGTCTTTCCCGTCTTTCCTTCCCCTCGGCTCCCGCGCATCGCTCTCGTAGTTAGGATCAGACGTTGGACGGAAGACGAAGAGGCTGATAGAGCACCCATTGTTCATCGGAGCTCTGAGCAATCCTCTCTTGTTTTTTGCAGCTTGAGGCAATTGGTGGTAGGAGAGTGGTGGAATGCTCACAAGCTACACAACATCTGAAATAGTGGTTGGAAAGATAGATGTACATATCTCGAGGGCTAGCTTCTTTATCATACACCTGTATGATCATTTTACCGTCGGGCATCCTCGCGTGTTTATGATCTGTCGGGCGTAATTGTGGGTTCCCCCCTTTTTCGACTGTTTTTGTGGGTTTTCGTGGGCAATCGCTAGATGATCGCTAGAACGAAAAGGGTGCAGCCTGCCCCTACATGATGGACCGAGTCCGAACTTGCGCCGAGTAATGAGCAACCTCGTCCTTCCTATGATGTAATAGTGCCATGTGTGTGCGCAAGTTGGGAAGCCTTTGTAAGCAAGCTATTGATTAATCAATTTCAAGTCATCTAGATTTACATGTGTGAAGTCAGACATGAGATGTGTTGTTCTTAAAATAATGGTGTTTTCATGTATTTACACCCTTTTCACTTTCCCATTTCGTTTTGCTTTTCCCTGCGGCTTTTCCCAAGCTTTGTTTGCAGGACGAAATACTTACCGTCATTGTTATCAAGCCGTGTTGCCCCTGTCCTTGGGCGAAGATTGCTGTCATGTGTCTGTGTCGTCGTTCAATGATATTATATGTACAACAGTAGCATAGATTTCGTCCAAGCAATGTTTACCATCGAGTTTATTGCATCCTTCCTCCTTGTTAGCTTCCAACAGTTGGTTGAAATAAATAACAGTCTTTTGTTCAACCCTTGCTGCCCAAACGTATATTGTCCCGCAGATTCAAGACACTTGTTTAGTGCATGCATCAAGTAGTTGATCTCATCCTCTACTAGCCTTTACCAAAGCTGCTCGTACATTGTGAACAAGAAACACCGCCGCCGGCATCTCCATCTCCAGTAATCGCGGTCACTTTGAAACCGTACAGTCCAGAGAACTCCTCAAGCGACTTCTTGACTGCGTCCAGTGCATAACCATTAGCGCCATAAGCACTTGTGTCCACACCAAGACAATGTAATTTAGTTGTCTTCTTTAGTCTTTTTCTCACCTCCCAACCAGCTCAAACTAAAATATTGACGAGCGTTCAAGCCCTGCTCGTTTGCCATAACCAGTGATTAGGTTAAAATGCTTTGCCCCCTCATCCATGATTTCTTACAAGACAATAATCATGCAATCAGCCGCAAGACTAGCTAAATTTCGATTATAAGTCCTCCTAGATGGGCATCCCTTGACAATATTAGATACATCAATATCTTTAATGTCAAGCTCATGCAACAGCGCTTTCGTCCAGCCAACAATAATCATCTCAGTTGCTCGTCCGATGCACCGTATCGTGAGTTGATCACAGCCGCAATGTGGAGTGCACCCTAACCGAACGTTGATTCTTCTGCACCAAACAGTGCTTGAAGGTTGTGATTATTGTCATGTGAACAACTTTCCTTTCTCAATTGATGTTTTTTTGCTACGGAAGTTGCTCCCTAGGGTAGAAGGAACTGGGTCACACCATAATTATGTCTCTCGGAAACCCTGCCTCGGCGTGTCTCGCTGCAATCGTACCCATCACCGCAGTCCATAAGAAGTAACCCATCCTGAATGTCATTATCCAACACACATGCCACCTACCCGCTCTTCCATCCAACATGTAATAAAGACGTCCATTTCGGTCAAAGGGTTGCCTACCCGCTCATCATTCGATTCGAACTGTCCGGCAGAAGTAATACATGGTGGTTTTGGAGGCCTGCGCCCTTCATAACGAAGTAGGTGTTTGTGTCGCTGTCCACATCCCCTCATAGGGGTGGTAGGGTGGTGGTGTCGTTTGATTTTTTGGAGGCATTACATAATTCTCCTGTTGTCAAATGAATCCCCTCATCATCCAGACCTGCTGCTACGTTGCACATCACGGCGAGCTTGTCGATGGTAAATAATATGCTTAGGGCGTCATTATGATCCAGCATATGGACGATTGCTGCTCGGAGTGGTGCGTGGACTTTAGATAAACGCCATGGCACGATGTTGTGAGAGATGTATCAATTTAGATGGCGATTTAACCACACAAAAACAAGGAAACCAGTCCGCAGCCAATAATACAAAATCTAAGGCTTCCCAACTTGCGCACGAGGCAGTTTCTGAACTAGTAGGGATAGTCGGGCATGGCGGAACACCATTTTTCGGAATTGCACCATGGTGTGGTGGTGGGGCACCTCAACGCACATGTGTGTCAAATAGTTAGCGATTACCTAGCTATGAAAAAGGGGGCGGCGGGGGGCAAACAAAGGACGCAGGCCCGCTAGATCATAAACACGCGAGGATGCCCGACGGTACATTTGTACATAGAGTCTTTCTTCAAGCCAAGGCTCTCTTTTTTGTTTCATTTTGTGGGATGGGAGAGATCACACCATAAGGCGTAATCTTCATGTCGGGCAATGGTATCGAGAAAGAAGGCCGCAGGCAAAGCTAGGAAGGCAGCCAAAGCCAAGGCTATGGAGGCGGCGGAAGAAGAGAAGGGGAATAAAAATCAGGTGAATGATGAATTGGAAGAACAGTCAGAGCAATTGCGTTCGGCTGCAAGTGCAAATCGGTATCGTACTGCACGGCCAACAATATCATGCCGTCATGGTGCTGTTGTTTCTTCGGACAGCATTATCTATGCATTTGTGACTACATATGACAGATCATTTTGTGAAGCTATGAGAGACGGCGACCGTTCACTTCCAGAATGCCTCAAAGTAGCGAGATTTGCAACTGTGGTTGAATTTGCCGAGGTGTGGAATGACTCTGCCAAGATGAAATTTGCGGTGTCATGCTGTTTGAGTATGGGAACGCATGCTACTCTGGTAGGTTATTATGAGAATGCACGGAAGAATGCTGCTCTTGCTAGGTATTTTGAGCAATACATTGCAGTAGAGTTGAATCAAACTCAAGCTGTATACAACATGGCAAAGCTAAATGAAACATGGCAAGCCGATCTGCACACACTCGTAAAATTCTTCCGGCACCGCATCCCCTGCACTTGCTTGGATAAGAAATACGAAGAAGTGAAGTCCATCACCAAAATGGGCCTCTGCTTCAACCTGCAGTGCACTCTTCCTAGAAGAATGACTGCACGCAGCGAAACAAAGTATTGCAGTCGATGCCGATGTGTAACCTATTGCTCCCGTGAATGCCAAAGAGTCGATTGGAAAACGCACAGATTACATTGTGACGAATGCGTTGCAGTAAGGACTATGTTTGAACCCAAACTGCAGAGTGTGTAAGCATCGATATCGAACGTACATCACTTACTACTCTCCCCTTCCCAGGCAAGCTCAGACGGACTTCTATGTACTTCTATCATTCTTCACGTATCTGGACACACAATGGAACAAGATGCGAATATAAATAATTTACTTTAGAGAAACATTCTGATTACGTACATCAGACTATTTCGAAAGCTGGGGCCATGCTTGTCATTGACCGTATCCATCATAAGACTAGAACTAGAATGTTCTTGTATCTTTCTGCACGATGACATTGGACCAAAGTATACAGGCCATGGAGTCTACGTGAACATTGATATCAAAGACATTGCCAATATTAATGTGAGGTGTCATCACTATTCGCATAAAATATGTGGAAAACAAGAGCAAGCTCCTGTCCTGCCTTTAGAACTGTTAGCAGCGTACACGTGAGTAGATGATGACGACGATGACGATGATACAGAAATACTTGAATCATTATCTTTTCATCTCCTATCTAATCTATCAATGGCATCGATTAGAAGAGAGAGAAATACTTGAATCATTATCTTTTCATCTCCTATCTAATCTATCAATGGCATCGATTAGAAGAGAGAAGAGAGGGATACGAAAGAACTACAATTTCTGTTACCTACACAAGAAGAATCGTTGGAATATGTATGTAGAGAACTAGCTTATTTATCATACCTGTATGATAAGAAGTACGTAAAGCTTTTCCATCAATCATTTTCATCTTTCAGGATTTTTCGTTTGTGAGATGCACCATAATTTCTTCGGTCGTGGCAATGGTATCGAGGAAGAAGGCCGCCGGCAAAGCAAGGAAGGCGGCCAAAGCCAAGGCTAGGGAAGAGGCGAAAGAAGAAGAGAGGAATATTCTTCAGGTGAATGATGAACTCGAGCAATCGTTAGCGGCGCAAGCAAGTCCGTATCGTACTGCGCCGGCGCCGATTATTCAACCAACATCATGCCAGCATGGCGTCCATCCTCTTTATGAAGGCGTTCCCTATCAATTTGTGCATGCATTCACACAATCATGTTATGAAGCTGCAGGTGACGGCGACCGTCTGCTTTCGCGTTGCCTTGTAGATGGTATGAATAATACCAAGGCAGACTTTGCCGAGGTGTGGAATGATTCTGCCAAGATGAAAATGGCGATATCAATTTTTTGGCTTTAGGAACGCAACATATTCTACATGGTGATTATGATAATGCCAAGATGACTGCTATTTTTGCCAGGTATCTCGAGCAACATGTAGCAGCAAACTTACACAATACCCAAACATTTATTTGTTGGCCGAAAGTGGAAGAAATATCCCAAGCCGACATGCACACACTGGTCAAATTCTACCGGCACCGCATTCCCTGCTCTTGCTTGGATGAGAAATATGAAGAAGTGAAGGGTATAACAAAGATGGGCATGTGCTTTAACCCTCAGTGTACTCTTCCTAATCGAATGACGGAACGCAGCAAAACAATGTATTGCAGTCGATGCCGATGTGCAACATATTGTTCTCGTGCATGCCAAGTATTTGATTGGACAAACCACAAGACTTGTTGCGATATATACGCTGATAAGTAGTCTATTTCTCATTCTCGTCTCTCTTCTTCTCAGGCGAGCTCAGGCGGTCTTCTATCGGCTTCTATCATTTATCTGGATACACAATGGAACACGATAAAAATGTAATATTACTCTAGTGAGATTCGGATAACATAACGTCTACTTGCTATTTTTTATCTGTCTCAACATTTCGAGAGTGTAGAGGCTGTGCTTGATCATAGACCCAGGCCATGGATAGAAAACATTGACATTATTAATGTGAGGTGTCATCACTATTCGCATAAAATATGTGGAAAACAAGAGCAAGACTCCTATCCTGCCTTTGCGACTTCAAGAACTGTTATATAGCAGCTTACACGTAAGTAGATGATGACGATGATACAGAAATACTTGAATCATTATCTTTTCATCTCCTATCTAATCTATCAATGGCATCGATTGGAAGCATGAGATGGGATACTGACAAGAACTACACATACAAGAAGAATCGTTGGAATATGATAGTATGTAGTGAGTAGTGAGCTGCTTATTTACCATACCTGTATGATAAAGAGTACGTAAAACTTTTCCGTCATTTTCATCATGATTATTTTTCTTGTAGGTGCACCATAATATCTTCGGTCGTGGCAATGGTATCGAGGAAGAAGGCCGCCGGCAAAGCACGGAAGGCTGCCAAAGCCAAGGCTAGGGAAGCGGCGGAAGAAGAAGAGAGGAATAATCGTCAGGTGAATGATGAACTGGAAGAGCACACAGAGCAATTGCCTTCGGATGCAAGTGCGCCTAGAAATGCGCCGGTGCCGGCGCCGCCTCTTCAGCCTATACCATGCCAGCATAGTGTCCATCCTCTTTATGAGGGCATTCACTCTAAATTCGTGACAACATTTCAAGACTCATTTTATGAAGCTGCAGGAGACGGCGACCGTGCGATTTCTTCTTGCCTTCTAGATGCAATGAATGATACCGAGACACACTTTGCCGAGGTGTGGAATGATTCTGCCAAGATGAAAATGGCGATATCAAGCTTATTGGGTAGGGGAACGCAACACATTCTGAAAGGTTATTATGATAATGCCCGTGATGATGCTACTCTTGCATGGTATTTGGAGGAATGGGCAGCAGTTAGCTTGTACAAGACCCAAACAAATATTAGTTCGCCGAAATTGAATGAAATATACCATGCCGACATGCACACACTGGTCAAATTCTTCCGGCACCGCATTCCCTGCTCTTGCTTGGATGAGAAATATGAAGAAGTGAAGGGTATAACAAAGATAGGGGTTTGCTACAACGAGATGTGCACTCTTCCTAATAGAATGACGGAACGCAGCAAAACAATGTATTGCAGTCGTTGCCGAAATGTAACGTACTGTTCTCGTGCATGTCAAGTATTTGATTGGACAAACCACAAGACTTATTGCGATATGTACGCTGATAAGTAGTCTCCATCTCATACTCTCCTCTCCCCAGACAAGCGCAGTCGACTTCTATCGGCTTCTATCATCCTTATCTGGATACACAGTGGAACACGATAAAAACGTAATATTACTCTAGAGATTCGGATAACATAAAGTCATCGTGCTACTTATCTGTCTCAACATTTCGAGAGTTGAGGCTATGCTTGATCATAGACCGTATCGCCACAATCAGACTTTGACTTCTGGAATCGTTGTAACAATGACTTGGGTGTCGAGACGGACAACATGTCAAGGCCATGAGAAATCATCGACAATAATTCGAGGAGGTCTACGTGAACATTGATGTCAAAGAATATGTGAAAACTGTTCGCTTGCTGTTGTAATATAATCTACACAAATGAGGCCGATGATCATGCTGCAACAAACAACGAAATAATATATGCATCAACTGTATCTTCGCAAAAGGCTTCATCCAGCTCCATCCATCAACCAATCATACAGCCTTTAGTGTTTCATTTCATCATTTCCTCCATCTGCAGTGGTGCAGCATTGGGTAAGCACTAGCTAGGAGAACTACACAAGAAGAATCGTTGGAATGTGTATGTAGAGAACTAGCTTATTTATCATACCCGTATGATAAGAAGTACGTAAAACTTTTCCATCATTTTCATTTGTGAGATGCACCATGCCATACTTAATATCTTCGGTCGTGGCAATGGTATCGAGGAAGAAGGCCGCCGGCAAAGCACGGAAGGCTGCCAAAGCCAAGGCTAGGGAAGCGGCGGAAGAAGAAGAGAGGAATAATCGTCAGGTGAATGATGAACTGGAAGAGCACACAGAGCAATTGCCTTTGGATGCAAGTGCGCCTAGAAATGCGCCGGTGCCGGCGCCGCCTCTTCAGCCAATACCATGCCAGCACAGTGTCCATCCTCTTTATGAAGGCGTTCCCTCTCAATTCGTGACAACATTTACAGAATCATTTTATGAAGCTTCAGGTGAATGCGGCCGCCCGATTCTTTCTTGCCTTGTAGACGCTGCGAATAATACCAAGGCAAAGGCAGACGTTGCCGAGGTGTGGTCTGATTCTGCCAAGATGAAAATGGCGATATCAAGCTTATTGGGTATAGGAACGCAACACATTCTAAAAGGTGCTGATGATCGTGCCAAGACGGCTGCTATTTTCGCTAGGTACTTGGAGCAATGGGCAGCAGTTTGCTTGCACAAGACCCAAACATTTATTAGTTGGCCGAAAGTAGAAGAAATATCCCAAGCCGACATGCACACACTCGTCAAATTCTTCCGGCACCGCATTCCCTGCTCATGTTTGGATGAGAAATATGAAGAAGTGAAGTCCATCACAAAGATGGGTGTTTGTTACAATCCGCAATGCACTCTTCCTAATCGAATGACGGAACGCAGCAAAACAATGTACTGTAGTCGATGCCGACTTGTAACGTATTGTTCTCGTGAATGTCAATTAGCTGATTTCACGAACCACAAGGCTCATTGTGATATATACGCTGATAAGTAATCTTCGTCTCATTTTCGTACTCTCCTCTTCCCGGAGAAGCGCAGGCGGTCTTCTATCGGCTTCTATCATGCTTTGCATATCTGGATAGAAAATGGCACACGATCAAAATGTAATGTAATCTTACTCTAGAGATTCGGATAACATAAAGTCTACTTGCTATTTTTTATCTGTCTCAACATTTCGATAGTTGAGGCTATGCTTGACCATTGACCGTATCGCCACAATCAGACTTTGACGCTCTGGAATCGTTGTAACAATGACTTGGGCGTCGAGACAACATGTCAAGGCCATGAGAAATCATCGACAATAATTCAAGGAGGTATCCTACGTGAACCATGATATCAAATATTTGCTTGCTTAATAATCTACGCAAATAAGCCCGACGATCGTGCAACAAATAACGAAATAATATATGCATCAATACACGATGACATTGGAACAAAGCACCCAGGCCAAAGCCATAGAAAATATCGACAATAATATGAGGTGCAATCACTACACTGGCACAAAGATTATGTGGGAAGAGTTCGTTTAGCCTGACGACCATGCAACAAAAGCGAGACTTTACTCTTCTGTGACTTCAAGAATTATTGATAGCTTACACGTATGTAGATGATGATGATGACGATTATACAGAAATACTTTAATTATTATCTTTATCTTTTATCTAATCTATCAATAACGTCGATTCAAAGCAGGGAGATCGGGATGCTGACAAGAACTACAGCAGAAGAATCTCTCTGAGGAGAGAGAGAGGGTGGAATGAATGAAAGAAGTATATATGTAAGTGAGAGTAGCTTATTTATCATACTTTCACTCGTATTAGTATCATTCTACATAAATAGCGTTTTCTTACAGCTTTTTTCTTTCATTTTGTGAGGTCGTTTGTTCCCGTGGTGAGGTGCACCTTAATATCTTCGGCCGTGGCAATGGTGTCAAGGAAGAAGGCCGCAGCCAAAGCTAGGAAGGCGGCCAAAGCCAAGGCCAGGGAAGCGGCGGAAGAAGAAGAGAGGAATGATCGTCAGGTGAATGATGAACTGGAAGAGCACACAGAGCAATTGCCTTCGGATGGAAGTGCGCCTAGAAATGCGCCGGTGCCGGCGCCGCCTCTTCAGCCAATACCATGCCATCATGGTGTCCATCCTCTTTATGAAGGCGTTCCCTCTCAATTCGTGACAACATTTCATGACTCATTTTTTGAAGCTGCAAGAGCCGGCCGCCCGATTGTTTCTTGCCTTGTAGATGCAATGAATAATACCAAGGCAAAGGCAGACGTTGCCGAGGTGTGGTCTGATTCTGCCAAGATGAAAATGGCGATATCGAACTTATTGGCTAGTGGAACGCAACATATTCTGGCAGGCGATTATGATTGTGCCCGTGATTGCGCTACTTTTGCGAGATATTTAGAGCAATGGACAGCAGTTAGCTTGCACAAGACCCAAACATTTATTAGTTGGCCGAAAGTGGAAGAAATATCCCAAGCCGACATGCATACTCTCGTCAAATTCTTCCGGCACCGCATTCCCTGCTCTTGCTTGGATGAGAAATATGAAGAAGTGAAGTCCATCACAAAGATGGGTGTTTGTTACAATCCGCAATGCACTCTTCCTAATAGAATGACGGAACGCAGCAAAACAATGTACTGCAGTCGTTGCCGATTTGTAACGTATTGTTCTCGTGCATGCCAAGTATTTGATTGGACAAACCACAAGACATATTGCGATATATACGCTGATAAGTAGTCTTCATCTCATTCTCGTACTTTCCTCTTCCCAGACAAGCTCAGCGCAGGCGGACTTTTATCATCCTTATCTGGATACACAGTGGAACACGATTAAAATGTAATATTACTCCATTACACTCGAAGGGTAGTAACTTGTGACATTGCTCTAGATAATTGTAGATAATTTCGCCCCTGGAGGGCCAACCATGACGTACTTTAAGATTTCCGTTAATTTTTAAAATGTAATATTACTCTCTAGAGATTCGGATAACACAAAGTCTACTTGCTATTTTTTATCTGTCTCAACATTTCGAGAGTTGAGGCTATGCTTGATCATTGACCGTATCGCCACAATCAGACTTTGACTTCTGGAATCGTTGTAACAATGACTTGGGTGTCGAGACGGACAACATGTCAAGGCCATGAGAATTCATCGACAATAATTCGAGGAGGTCTACTTGAACATTGAATTCAAAGAATATGTGAAAACTGTTCGCTTGCTGTTATAATCTACGCAAATAAGGCCGATGATCATTCAACAACAACAAACAACGAAACAATAGAAGGCTTCATCCAGCTCCATCCATCGACCAATGATACGCCTTTAGTGTTTCATTTCATCATTTCCTCCATCTGCAGGGGTAGCATGTTAGCACAGAACTACACAAGAAGAATCGTTGGAATATACATAGAGAGCTAGCGCGCTAGCTTATTTATGATACCTGTATGATGAAACGTACGTAAAACTTTTCCATCATTTTCATCATTATTTTTTCGTTCGTGAGATGCACCATAAATAATATCTTCGGTCGTGAGTCGTGGCAATGGTATCGAGGAAGAAGGCCGCCGGCAAAGCACGGAAGGCGGCCAAAGCCAAGGCTAGGGAAGAGGCGGAAGAGATGAATAATTGTGATGAACTGGAAGAAGCGCTGAAGGAAAGCAGATCCAGGGCTAGGGAAGCGGAAGAAGAAAAGAGGAATAATCGTCAGGTGAATGATGAGCTGGAAGAGCACGCAGAGCAATTGCCTTTGGATGCAAGTGCGCTTAGTAATGCGCCGGCGCCTCCACTTCAGCCAATATCATGCCAGCATGGTGTCTATCCTCTTTATGAAGGCGTTCCCTCTCAATTCGTGCATGCATCTACAGAATCATTTAATGAAGCTGTAGGAGACGGCGGCCGTCCGCTTGGTTCCTGCCTTCTAGATGCAATGATTGCCACCGAGACACACTTTGCCGAGGTGTGGAATGATTCTACTAAGATGAAAATGGCGATATCAAGCTTATTGGGTAGGGGACCGCAACACATTCTAAAAGGTGATGATGATAATGCCCGTGATGATGCTACTCTTGCCAGGTCCTTGGAGCAATACATCGCAGTTAGCTTGCACAAGACCCAAACATTTATTAGTTCGCCGAAATTGAATGAAATATACCATGCCGACATGCACACACTCGTCAAATTCTTCCGGCACCGCATTCCCTGCTCTTGCTTGGATGAGAAATATGAAGAAGTGAAGGGTATAACAAAGATGGGCCTCTGCTGCAACGAAAAGTGCACTCTTCCTAATAGAATGACGGAACGCAGCAAAACAATGTACTGTAGTCGATGCCGATTTGTAACGTACTGTTCTCGTGCATGCCAAGTATTTGATTGGACAAACCACAAGACTTGTTGCGATATATACGCTGATAAGTAGTCTTCATCTCATTCTCGTACTCTCCTTCTCCTCTTCCCAGACAAGCTCAGTCGGGCTTCTATCGGCTTCTATCATTATTATCTGGATACACAGTGGAACACGATAAAAATGTAATATTACTCTAGAGTTCGGATAACATAAAGTCTTCGTGCTACTTATCAGTCTCAACATTTCGAGAGTTGAGGCTATGCTTGATCATAAGTAGACCGTATCGCCACAATCAGACTTAGACTTCTGGAATCGTTGTAACAACGACTTGGGTGTCGAGACGGACAACATGTCAAGGCCATGAGAATTCATCGACAATAATTCGAGGAGGTCTGCGTGGACATTGATATCAAAGAATATGTGAAAACTGTTCGCTTGCTGTTATAATCTACTCAAATAAGGCCAATGATCATGCTGCAACAAACAACGAAATAACATATGCATCAACTGTATCTTCTCAAAAGGCTTCATCCAGCTTCATCGATCAACCAATCATACAGCCTTTAGTGTTTCATTTCATCATTTCCTCCATGTCCATCTTGAGGTGGTGCAGCATACGGGTAAGCACTACTACCACCAGCAGCACTACCAGGACCAGGAGCAACACCCGCCGCAGCCACAGCAGCCTGAGTCTTCCTCAATAGAGCTTGCAACAACTGATTCTGATTCATCAAACTCTGAATCTCACTATTGCTGCTAATAGCTGGAGCAGCGGCAGTAGTAGCCCTTGATGAACTCTCATTGGGTCGCTGCAATGCAGCTGCAGCAGCCAATAGCTGTGGTCGATTGGTACTACTGCCAATGCTGCTGTTCTCGGGAGGTCCACCTCTTCCAGCACCTGCAGCTGCAGATGATCCATCAAAGGACATGGACATGGAGGGTTGATGATGACGATGCATCCCCATCATACCTGCTGTACTTGCTCCTACTCCTCCTACTTGTACTTGCGTAGGAACATTCCATCCACTACTAGCCATCATTGGCATGGGCGTAGGAGCAGCAGTAGACATCATGGGCATGGGAGCAGCAGCAGCCATGGTAGGATATCCTACAGCACCTGTTGAAAATTGAGAAGGATAATGCATACCTGCCATTCCAGCAGCAGGAGGAGGAGGAGGTAGCATGCCACCACCACCCATCATTCCACTCATCTGCATCGGCATTCCACCACCAGGCACAGACATGCCACCAGCGACACCACCAAACGCGACACCCAAACTGGATCGACTACCCACACCCCCATTATTCATGGCCTGTGGTCGATACTGCCACGTATTCTCTGGCAATGGACTTTGTTTGGATAGTTCATAAAAGTCCAATGGCTTTTGCTGTTGCTGCTGATCTGACGGTGATGCAACACCCTCCTTGAGAAGCTGTGGTGATGATGATGATGACGACTGCTGCCTATTTGCTCGTTGTTGTTTCGACGTTCCACCACTATTATTCGGCAACCTCTTCATCCTTGAATACAATCCAGCCTTCCCCCTCAGGAACAATTCATGATAATACGAATCCCTATCCGGACCACTTACTATACGACGAAATCCCCATGC